>SKCR01047034.1:0-109048 GCA_019454045.1 Zanthoxylum bungeanum | reverse complement strand
AACACTGGCATGTCGCCACTAACACTATGACCAAGTTGTGGACCTTGTAAGTCATGCAAAATATCGGCGATATCATCGTTTGCAGGTTGATTGTAACTACTGCTCCCTTCGCCGACATCAAAAAAACCGTGACTGAGAATGATACTGCTCACCGTGATAAATCCACGTACGGTAAGTGGGTGATATTCCTGGCATGTATAAATGATTATGAACTTCATCTAACCGCTTCCTTTTCCTATTCAAACAATTTGCACATGGACAACGAACACGACCTTCTGCATCAATGTGTTGCTTTGCAACTTCCATAAACTCAGACACTCCATTACGATATTCAACACTCAATCTATCCAGAGAGCTCATCCAATTTCTATCCATTTCAGCAGAATACCTAAATATAATAATATATATTATTAGATATCATTTTACATTGGAATCAACATTACTAATTCAGTAATACTTAATTTAAGCATATATATATATATATATATATATATATATTTTGGTTGATAATTAATTAAATAGTTTACAGAAAAATTCTATTTTGTTAATTAATATACTTACTCTACATATATGAATCATAAATCACTAACAAACAGCATATAAAACATATAAACAACATATATAATCATATTAAAATTGAAAATAATAAAGAAATATGAAATAAGATTTACCTTTTCGGAAATTGATTACAATTTTATTGAAAATTTTTAGGAGAGATGTGAGGCTGTAGAGGAGAAATTCTGGATTTCAGAGGATTTTTACGAAGAGAATGAAGAAAAAACAGAGGGGGAGAAGGGGTGGCGACCTTCTGTATTTTAATCTATATTTAGCGTCGAATACTAAGTTCGACGCTAAATGTTGCCGTTTTTAGCGTCGAAATTGTTTTTGCGACGCTAAATGTTCCATTTTTAGCGTCGAAACCGTTTCTTCGACGCTAAATATAAAACATTAGCGTCAGATTTAATTTAGACGCGAAAGAATCAAGGATCTGTCGGTGGAAGCCTCATAACTATTTAGCGTCGAATATTTGTTCGACGCTAAAAGTATTATTTTTCGCGTCGAATACTCAAAATCGACGCTAATTGTATACGTTTTAGCGTCGCAACTGTTTTGTCGACGCTAAATATCAAAAATATAGCGTCGAAGTAAATTTAGACGCGAAAAAATCAAGGACTGTCGGTGGAAGCTTCATAACTCTTTTAGCGTCGATTATTCACATTCGACTCTAATTGTTGACGTTTTTAGCGTCGAATTTAATTTAGACGCGAAAGAGTCAAGGATTGCCGGTGGAAACTTCATACACCTTTAGCGACGATTATGTTCGACGCTAAAATTATATTATTGGCGTCGACCATGTGTTTCGACGCTAAAAGTGTAATATCTGGCACCAAAAATTATTGCAATAATATAATTATTCAGCGTCGAATATTTGTCGACGCTAAAGTTCTGTTTTTAGCGTCGAAATATAGTTTCGACGCCAAAACATTAATATTCTGCGTCGAAATTTTGTTCCGTCGCTAAAAATATGACATATAGCGTCGAAACTAATATTCGACGCTAAAAGTTAGTTTTGGCGTCGCATAATGTTTCGACGCTAAATATTGGACGCTAAAAGCCATAATTCTTGTAGTGAGTCCTTGCATCTTCAACTTTTCAAACACCTTTGATAGAGGCCTGCCAAGGTTGGAAAATTGCCTACTTCTGATGGCGGCAACCTCGGCGGTAGTGGGCCTTGTCTCAGAATGCCCCCCAAAATTCCTCTTATTCTGGCCATAAAACTTCCGGTTCTCGGCCTCCTCTTCTTCAATGTCCATGACAGTTTCCCTCAGCTGTCGGAAATCCGTAATCATTGAAGTCATCCTCCTCAACTTGCCATAGATCGAGGGCTTGGTGCCCTTAATGATCATTTTAATCTGGTCCTTTTCAGAGGGCCGAGTCTGCATCTTCAGAAGCTGGCTTCTCCAGCGATCCACATACTCTTTGAAACTTTCCTCTGGCTTCTGCTTAGTGTTCTCCAAATCACAGAGTGACAAGTCAATCTCCAAGTCTGTAACATACTGCTTCAGAAAAGCATCAGCTAGTTCTCTCCAATCTTCCTTAACCTTCTTCTCAAGCTATGATGATACCCAAACCACAGGTGCCCCCTCGAGTGACATCCCAAACATCTTTTGGACTTGGCGCTGTGATAGGCCCACTGAACTCATGACTGAGACATATTGCTGCAGATGGACTCTCGGGTCTCCATTCCCATTAAACTTGGTCATGTCGGGCATTCTGAAACTGAGCAGGCAACTGTTCCTCAAAGGTCATCGCCTCATAGTCTAGTAAGTCTTCATCCTTACCCTTCATTTTACGGGTAACAGACTCTACCTGGTCACGGAGTTTCTGCAATTCTGTCTGAGACCCAACTGTTCTCCCAGTGGCATAATCAGCCATATCATCATCAAAAGCGGGGATGTCATCCCCCAACCCATTCGGAGTCTCCTCACGTCTTACATTCTCAGAGTTTCCCCCAGCACGGGGCACATCCATATTTGTCATGGCAGTAGTCAGGGCTTGCAACTGTTCGGTAATCTTGGCTAAACCGCTTTCCAACTGATCTATCCGGGATACCTCATTATCGGATGTACTCATATCTGTTACCGGTCTTTTGGTGAGTCTTCCCTCTTCCCTAACCCAACGGGAGTCTATGATGGCTTTTAGAACACAAGGGTTAGCATGATGTATGTATGCATGAGGTGCTTGAGATGCATGTAACATATATAATATACTAAATCAATTAAAATTTTCACACAAACCGGCCTGTTATCATTTTAGAAGCTTTCGGGTCAACTGTCATAAGAGTGAACCCGTCCCAGTTTAAATGGCCCAACGAGTTCATGTCTTATGGCAAAGAGCCCAACTAAATCCAAATGATAATATTCCGAACACAATCATAAAATGGCCCATTGTTATTTAGAAGCCTTTTGGCCCAATCGTCATAAGATGTTCTTGTCCCAGCTTAAATGGCCCAACAAGCCCATATCCCATGATAAATGGTCCAAATGGATCCAAACAACGATGTTCCCAAACACAAGCATAAAAGAAAGATGATGCAAACATGACATAATAATTTTTACAAAGTGGCCCATCAACATTTCAGAAGCTTTGGGCCTAATAGTCATAAGGTACGAACTTTCCCCAGTTTAAATGGCCCAGCAAGCCCGCATTTCTGACAATAGTCCAACTGCATCCAAATGAGGATGGTCCACAGGCACATATTCAAGGAAATAATTGTTACTTTAGCCAACCCGGTCTATGGGTGGGTTAGCAAGTGTATAGACAAAGGCTCTCACTGGCGAAGGATGGCCTACAACTAGGTCTCCCCACTCAAGGGTTCGACCGACCAAGTGAGCGCACCCCTTTTTATACACTAAGGTACGTGCCAATGAGCTATGGTGTGTGACGGACTGTCAAATGGATTTCCCGTTGTAGATTCCCCAGAGGGAAGGTGGAGCGAGGCTCACTTAAATACCCAAGCCTCTTAGGCTCTTATCGCTTGTTGTCAGGAATAAACAACGAGTCCTCCAAATTAGTCCATCACAATAGGCTACGAGTAGATGGCTATCTAGGTGCCTTCACAGCTTTTCCTTCTAGAAAGGTAGTGAATGAAGGAAGACACCAAACCATTACCTAGCCTTAAAATGCATTTGATTAAACCCTCACTTTATCCACTATAGACACGGTCAATTAAAACATAAATCCAAACATCACAAGATAATATTTCGGGGCCGATTGTCCATCCCCAGTGGGGTCGCAAGACTGTGGGAACACAGAACCTGGGCGACACTTTTCTGTCCTAGGCTCGCGGCCTAGTTGGGAGTACGGAGTAGCCACGGGGGACTAAACCGGAGAGTAATGGAGTCGCCACCCGGTGTGAACCGGGAAAATGAGATTTAAGGCCGCACTCACCCCTCGCAAGGGAAGACCTCAAACCGTTGGGTTCAGAATGGTCCCTTACTTATGTCACTTGTAATAAAAGGATTTATATAATAATTTAACCAGGCTTAAATAACATTTATTCCAAAAAATATCATGCTTCTAAATTCATATGCATACATCAACAAGTTCATCACAACATGCAACATCACATGGCAATCTCATGTACATATTTCAATCCTATGATATGGAAAACTAAGAACAACATAATCATGCTTGAGTACTATCTCATGAACCTATTAACCAAATAACATGCTAACAGCCTAATCATGCTTGAATACAATCCCAAGAACACATAGAATGGATAAATGCAGGAATACAAATAATACGGTTGGCTATATAACACAAGAAAGATCAACCAAGAGGCAATTATGCATGAATATGATAAGACAGACTCAGTTCAGTGTGTGTGCGTTTATGTAGCGTTCGTAAACGCGTTCGAACGGTAAACAGAAGGTTCGTGTTCGTATGGCGTTTGATAACGCGTTCGAACGGAAATGAAACAGAATGCTCACGTTCGTATGGCGTTTGATAACGCGTTCAAACGGAAATGAAACAGAATGCTCACGTTCGTATGGCGTTCGTAAACGCGTTCGAACGGAAATGAGACCTGATGCATGATAAGGCAAAAACGCATGCGCGTTCGAGTTGCGTTTGTAAATGCGTTCGAACGGGAACAGACCTGATGCATGAAATGGGACGCAATACATAAACAACAAAATAAAGGGGCGCGGCGAAGTACTGCCGTAAAGGTGGCCTTTTGGGGCTCTTGATCTCTCAAAGAGAGGACCTTTAGACCAACATACTAAGCCCATGCGCGTCACATCACATCATGCATACAAATATAAAGACAATCATATTATTCTAAGTATGTCCGATTGAACGTGTCTTGCATCCAACCGAACACACGTCAACCAGCGCGGCAAAGCATCGTGGTAAAGGGCTTTTAGCCCCTCCCCATAGGGGATCTCACATCACACTTACTAAGCCCATGCGCTCGATTGAATTATGCATACGAAAATAAAGACAATCATATCAAACTAAGTATGCTCGATTGAACGTATCTTGCATTCAACCGAACACACATCAATCGGTGCGGCAAAGCATCGTGGTGAAGGATTTTAACCCCTCCAATTAGGGGACCTTTCATCGCACTTACTAAGCCCATGCACTCGATCGTATCATACGGGGATAAGCAACATACAGAATTTAAATAACGAAAAATAAATAAACCAAAGCAACACAAAACAAGAGAAGGTGCCGTTTATTCAAGTGGTACGTGGAGTTGTATCCCAAGTACAGACCGTACTACCGTCCATTCGGATTCGGCTACGGAATTTACGTCTGGGTTTCCATCCTATATACCACAAGAGACGACACTCTTCCATTTCATTCAAGCCACAACATGCATCCATAAACGACTCTCATGCGAATAGAATTCAATAATAATAAAAAAAATGAATATAAACTAATGAAAAGGTACCCTCAGGTCTAACCTTTTAAATCACCTCTCGGATGTACGATACACGATCGTCGGAAGGGTGGATGCTCCGCAACTCTCCCGGTTCACTGGTTCACTGTTCTCGTTCGTTGTCTTACTGTTTTGAGTCGTCGTTCTCCGTCTTTTGCTACTGTTTCCTTGTGGTTTCGCTGCCGTTTCCTCTTTATCTTTTGCTTACTGTTTTTGGGTGTGTTCTTCCTGTAATTTTTCTGTGTGTTGTCTATGAGCTAGGGACTAGGGTTGAGAAGGTTGGTGAAGGGTTCTTTTTATAGGCAAAGGGTTGGGCTTGACAAGGAAAGGGATTTGGCTAATTAAAGAGGGATTTGATTTGGTGTTGGACAAGGAAAGCAAGGGATTTGATTTGGTTTGGTTAAGGGAAGTCAAAGATTGAGGGGGGACAAATCTTGGCTAGATAGGGAAGGTTGAATATTTGATTGGCTTGGATTAGGAATACAATATTTTAAGTTAGGAATAATATTGGTTGATTGATTTTAACTTGGTATGATTATATTTTGATTTAGTATGTGATTTGTTTAGTTTAGGCATGATTTTAGTTTAAGTTGGTAATTGTTTATTTTATGTTTGGTATATGTTTTATTTAATTATTTAATTAATTTAATTATTATCTTATTTAGTTAATGTTTTAATTAATATTTATTTATTTAAATTGGGATGTGTTTTATGGGCTTTGGGGGGCTAATTGGGCTGGATGTGAGGCTAGCAGCAAAACCAGAATTACCGACACCGTTCGAACGCTTCCTCGAACGCGGTACGAATGCCCGCAATCCATTTGACGTTCGAACGTAAACACGAACGCAGCACTAACGAAAACAGTGAACCTTGTTTATTCTGAATTTCCCCTTCCGATGTCCGTTTCCCGTGACCTCCATGACTTAAAAGGTAGTGTCTCCAAAATGAGACTCATCATAGGGACTTATGTGTAAAAATGCAGTGCCTACAGCAAGATTTGATGAGTTGCTTGTAGAAGCCATGATCTATTCTCGGACGGTTAAGTCTTTGTTGAGAATACCTCGCTCTGATACCAACTGAAATTACCTACAAGCACTAGCGACAACAATACTATATTCCCAAGAGGGGGGTGAATTGGGTTATCGCCTATAAATGCGGAATTAAAAAATCTTTGCCGATTTTAGCTCTTATTACCAATTATACACTTAGGTTAATTTTCTCTATTTCAATAAATAACCTATATGCAAGTTTTCTATTCAACACACATAAATATAAATAAACTTGCAATAAGTAAAAGAATAAGTATAAAGAAAATAACACCGAGATTTATAGTGGTTCGGCTAAACGTGCCTACTTCCACTCCCTCAAGCCGCGCTTGAAGATTTCCACTAAAAGTGAGTTTCCATGGCTCACTCGCAACCAAGAGTTTTAGTGACTAGGTTCACTCCAAACCTTTACACTTTGAGTTTTCTACGTAGGCTCACTCACAAACCTTTACAACTACCCAAACAATGAGATTTCACAACCGCAAGTGTTTTAGATATGAAATTGTAAAACACACTTGAGCACTCAAAAATATAAATAAGATTGTATGAGTTACAAACCCAAGTGATCTAAGCTCACTACTAAATGATACGAAGGTGTAGTGTGTGAGCTTGAGAGTGTTTGATCATGAAGATGTGATAACTCTCTTGTTTTTTCCTTAGAGAAAGTGTATGAATTGTATATATGTTCTCTCTAACCTTGGCAAAAAGAATTGGGGTTCATTTATATAGAAAATGAAAAGCATCCCCAACTGACACTGTTGGCACCGGTATGCCGGTCTCTACTGACCGGTATGCCGATCTCCAACGGTAATACAGCCGTTGGGAGAATCCGACCGTTAGACCGGTATGGAGACTGTTATGGTCTGTACCGGTTCCAGTATGTGTGCACAATGAAGAGCTTGACCGGTATGGTCACCGGTATGATGACCGGTTCAGGTCATGCTGGTTCCACTGAGGGAACTAGCCGTTGGGCTCACCGATATAGGACTGATGAGTGGTAATTATATCACTATTTCCCACTCATTTGGCCTAATATTTTATTTAATTTCTCGAGTTTTATGAACGTTTTGTGTTGTTTTGCAGATAAATAAAGTTTGGGAAGCATTGGAAGCAATTCAGGGCCAAAACAGTGAAAAAGGAACAAAAAGGGCAAAATGATAATTTGGGCGTCGCGACACACAAGTCTTCTGTATCACGACCGCTAACGTGCGCCGAGTTCTGCTAAAATACGTCGGACACATGTCAAAATCTGAGAGGTTTGCTAAAATACACTGATGCTAAAATGTGCCGGCCACGTGTCATCATCACAGTAGATCTGCTAACGTGCGCCTTGCCACGTGTCATCATCACATGCTACCGACAATTCGTGTGCCACATGTCATCATCTAATTAGACCGCATCAATCGCGTGCCACGTGTCAGCCACATATCATCTACGTGTCTGACACGTGACAGCCACATCAGCCGCATGCCGAGTCATCCATCCATGTGTCAGCCACGTCACCATCTATAAATCATATTCTGCCACGTGTCAATACCTCATTGGACCGAACAAACCGCGTGCCACATGTCAGCATTCTATTGGGCCGACAGATTCCGCATGCCATGTCAGCAAGTCAACAAAGCACGTCGCGTTTGACTCGTCAACGCATCTGCCCGTCGCGATGCACAGTCCTTTGCATGTCGTGTCACTGCCTCATCCAGAATCTCTATAAATTGAGCTCAATTCCATTTCATTTGCTTCATGCTTTCCTTAGGTTTTTGTAAGGAATTTAAGGATTGCATCTTGTTTGTATTTATTTTCAGTATTTTAATTATGTATTTTTATTTTTATTTTTATTTTCAGTAATAGTAATAGTTTATTTTCTTTACTTTTCTTTTATGTTTTGTAATTAAATTTCCGCTGGGGGAAGGGTGAAATATTTAATATGATTAACTAGGTCAATCTCACTTAATTTTAATATATATATTATAATATAACCGGATTAATTAATGGCAGACTATGTTACCGCCTATATGGTCGGTGTAAATATAAATTACTTTACTGCATATATGGCCGGTCTTTATGTGACAGATGATTATCGCATATATGGCTGGTGTAGTTGGACTAATATATGGCTGGTTTTATATGTTTAACATTATTAATTCCTGAGAAAGCAGAACATAAAATAATTTATATATTATAATAAGTGAGATTCCTAGGTTTGAAATATTAAAGGTGGATCCCCTAACCCCAGAATTTTATTTTTATTCCAGGGAAGTGACAAAACACAATATTAACAAGATTAATAATTGATTTAATTTTATTATGGGTAATTCTTTAATTTGTTTATTGAATCTTAAGTTTAATGCTTCTTGTTGCCTGATCACCAATAAGATTGATGTGGTAAACTTAAAATGAACTTGGAAAAAGGATTTTAGGTTTTAGCCTTAGATTCAATAGCCCACGATCTTCCCTGAGGATAGATAACATTTTAATAGATTTCCTTACAGGATAGACATATACCTGTCGGGCGGGGGTAGCCACAATTGGAACTTGCACTTAATGAATTCAGGTAACTTGGTTAACATATGAATATGATTAATTGAGTTATTTGGGTATTTGCATCTGACCATCGGAAGAGGCTTTTGCATAACTTCGTGTTCCAGGTTAGCAGACTGATTTATTACACATATATAAGAGAATCAATTCATCATTAGAATAATATTGTGTGGAATCACAACCCTAGATATTTATGTATTTTATTTTCCTTAGTATTTTCTTTTATATATTTATTGTATTTATTTAATCAGCAAATCCACATTCAACCAACCAATCAAGCGATCAATCTCTTCTCCCTTAATTAGATACTTGTAAATAAATAGTATCAATAATTAATAACAACAGTAGGAATTAAGTCCTCGTGGGATCAATATTTTTATACTACTTGAATGATGCGTGCGCTTGCGTTATACGCGTGTGATTACGCCGGTCAAGTTTTTGGCGCCGTTGCCGGGGACTTATTTTTCTTGAGTTATTAATTTTGAAGTTATCTAATGTTCTTTATTTTTATCTGTAATTTTTATTTTCTTCTTTTGTTTTTCAGGTGGTTGACATGGATCTTAATTGGGTGATAAAAGAATTACGAGTTTTACGAGGTGAAGATACATCCCAAATCAGGGAGCAACAGTCCGGTTTTTTGAGGCCTGTTGTCCAGCCTAACAACTATCCTTGGATGTCAGAGCCATTTAACACATCATTTGCTCGACAGAACGCAATGGGGAGATGTGAGATATGTGATGGTAACCACCCGAGCATAAATCACTACTACAATTAAGGGTGGCAGAATTATCAGAATCATTTAAGGTACGAAGAACCATCATATTTCAGTTAACAAAATCATGTACCCCTGTTGGTGCATGAGCTAAGCCAAACCTAGGGAATATATTGGACTTACTACATTTGCAGGAGAAATAAGGCTGAAAGAATAAATGCAGATTGAGCCTGCATTACATGCATCACATGCATACATGGATCATTTTAACACATTTATTTGCAGCCATCATAGCGGGGCAGTGGGTTAGAGTGCAAGGTAAACTAGTCAAGAAACAAGTAGCAAATTCAGAAATGAAAAGCAATAACAGCACTCCCATAGACCGAATGGAGGATAAGCTGAACAATTACTAACTTTGACCACTGCTATGATCAACTGGACGACACCACAGACGTTTTGAGCCAAAAATTAATGAGAGGCATGAGTTTAGGAAGCCCTATGCCCAAGAGTGACATAAAAAGATCAGTGGAAGAGGCTCAGGATGCAAAACAATAGACTGTTGGGGTTTTATAAGGAATTACGGGTTGGTGCAGCGGAACTTTTTCTTGATTTTTCGGATTTCAAAAATTTTTCTTGTATTAATTAAATAAACATATTTATTTAATTAACCAACACTTAAAATTTAAAATTTTAACCCAAGAAATCATATTTCTTTTAATTGCCGATTTACCCCAAACTTTTACAAATTAATCATTTTGGTCATTAAAATAGTGAAATAAATATTTAATTGATTCCAAATCAATCCCAACATAATTCATACATGTCAAATACATGAATTACAATTTGCAATAAAATCCAGAAACTTTTTCAGAATTGCCGAAACAGCACAGTTTTTTCATTAATTATAATTTGGCCCAATTTATTCAAAATACATCAAGATCAAACCCAATCAATCCCAAATTTAATATACATCAAATATACACCAAATTATATCATATATATGAAAAGTCCCAAAATTGAATTAGGTTTAGAACCCTAATTTCTTAAATTAGTCCAATTACACAATTTACATTAAATTAAATTAATTCAACACTTTAATATGAGCGGACGCCTGCATGGATGCTGGCATGTACAGGTCTATATAGAGGCACATGCAGGCGCCCACATGAATTTCAATGCCATCGATATTTGTCTAAATCTATTCCTAGTATATGTAGTGTATTTCTAATAACCTATTGTCCCAAATGAACTTTAAATCTTATGATAGAATCAATTCAATAAATTTTCAATTTGTTAGGTCAGCGCCGGTTCAATTAAGCTTTTTTTAGATTGACGTTGGTTGTTGGCTAGTGAGAGTGGGGCATCTAGAATGGGAAAGTAACTAATAATATGCTACAAAATATATGAAAAAATGAAATTGAAAAAAAAGTCATGGCAGTTTTGCTGCTACTGACAAGATGCGACTAGATTAGAGGTGTTGAGTGGGCCGGTCAGTACGGAATACGGTAAGGGCATGATACGTGTCTGTGCAGTACGATGCGATCCACATGGATCAGATAGGGCTTAGATTTTTAGACATGTGAGTCATGAAAACACGGAGTAAATCTTTGGTGCAACAGTGGTATGGATGACGTGGTACCACCAACCAATTAAAAAATAACATGTTTAATTTTCTTCCTATTTTTTAGTTGTTTTTTTACTTTTTAGCACGAGTGGCAGATGATGATTGGCTTGTTGCATGGATGACGTGGTACCACTGTTGCACCAAAGATTTTCTCGAAAACACGACATGTAATGATATTTTGTGTCATCTTCATTAAATTGAGTTTGTATCATTCACTATTATTATATTAAAATCTAAATTATTAGTTGAAATGAATCGAATTGTATTATCATTTAATTGTATATTATTTGTTACATTTTCTTATTATTATAAATATATTTATGTTATTTATTCAATTATAAATTTTTTAATGTGCCACAACATAATTGATCAAAGTTATTTTAAAAATAATTCACAAAGTCTAATTTTATTTAAAATATTTTGATTACTTTTGAAGTTTTAAGAAACTATTTAAATTAATGTATATATTTTGTAAATAAAAAAACATTGATATAGTAGTAGATATGTACTCAATTTAAGTTTGGTAACATTAATTTTTTTTACACATAGTATATGGGCTAGCCCTTAACGCACAACTCATGACACGACATGTCGGCCATGGGCTGGGCTGGGTCTACCTTGTGCAAGTCGTGACATAACACAACACATGAGCCCACATGAATTCACTTACCAGCCCAGCTCATTGGACATCTCTAGTCTAGATCGTAAAAAAATCCCACCAATATCTGAAAAATATGAGTTCCAAATTGGTTGATATAAACCCCATATATTTCCAATAACTCCGACAATTTTTTTTAAATAGATATATAATTTTTTTTTCATATTTGATTTTTAATTTTCTTATTTTATAAAATCCGGGTTTGAATTTGGATTTCGGGTGCCTGAACCCGATCCATATCTAACATGATTAGGACCTGGATTTTATAAATATAGTGTTTGCATGATTTTTAGTCAATACGCGTGTAAGGTCCAAACCTCCCGAGACAAAGTCCCAGAAATGAGTGTTTGATTCCACGAAAAATACCTCCAAGGGGGACAAGCACACAAATTACAATTCTACATATTACAAAGTTAGGAAATTTAAAATAATTGCTCATTATGAGTCTTCATTTTATTCTTTTCCTTCCTTTCCTGCGCCTGGAGCCTTTATAGTAAACAGTCCTGCCAACCGCTCGAGCGGTTTCGCTTGATTCGGTCTACCAACTTCCATGTCTCTTGCTTGTGTGTAACTGCTGGATCGTGTATACAACTGCTAGGTGTGTATACAACCGCTGGGTCGTGCTCTCTGATAACCGTTAGATCGTGGGGGTTACTGCTAAACAGTACAATAATCGTTAGATTGTGGGTTTGTCAGTAACTGAGCGACTGTAAAGCACATGTTCGTGTGGCAATCATCCTAATTGCTTCTTCATCCATCGTCCTTCGTTTGTTGGGCGATTCATTCTTTGTTCGTCATGATTCTTTATGCTTTTGACGACTCCGCCTCTTCATCTTCCATCCCCTTTCGTTCCATCCCCTTTCGTCCTTTATATGTCGTCCCTTTTCGTCCTTCTTCGAGCCATTCGTTCTAGGGAGATTTTTCCTATTAACATATAGATTTTTACTCGGGTTTCATATGAGTATAATTGATCCGAATTGAGGCAAAACTTAGACAAGACTCAAAAATTACCTTCTCTAGATGCGTCTCACTCAATCTGTCAATTAATATCCCAATCAATTTCGATCTTGCTGGATTATGAATTAAAAAGTTGGATCCATCTGATTTTGTAACATGTTCTTAAAATCGGATCCATGTTTCCTGTTGAAGGGTGTGAGAATTTAACTTCAGGAATTTGTAGTTAAAGTAGGAAATTTTAGTCGTTTTCCTCTTTGAACAGATGATGGGTATTTGCAAAAACACTATGGCACCTAAGGACAGATCCAAGCTGGGTCTCGGGGGGCCTCCTCAACTTTCAAAAAATTACTATCAGTAGCTTTTAAATTTCCTGCAATTGTAAAAAATATATATAATTTTTTCTTATTTATT
Source organism: Zanthoxylum bungeanum (assembly GCA_019454045.1). Lineage (NCBI taxonomy): Eukaryota > Viridiplantae > Streptophyta > Magnoliopsida > Sapindales > Rutaceae > Zanthoxylum > Zanthoxylum bungeanum. Next base: position 95,650 of record SKCR01047034.1, on the reverse strand, counting down.
CTTATAATGGTCACTTTATTAAGAGTTTGTAATGGATAAAGTGGTAAAATTGTGAGGGACAAACGTTTAGATACATGTTATTAACAAACTTTAAATCACTTTCAATATTTTAAAATATTATCATCATCAATTAATTTTGTATATAATATTTAAACGAATCATTCTATATATAATTCATCTCGTCTTTGTTATAGGAAGATTTTCTAAATACGAAGATGTATATATAGGGAATGAATGTGTATTGTTAGTTCAATTTTTGTTGGCAATCTTTGTAATAAAACTAGTTCAATTGAGATGTAATGAGTCTTGGAGATCTCGGAGCAATTAGATTGATATTTGGCAGACTGTGCATGAAGATATCAGGCATGCGTTAGTGCTGCGTTCGTGTTTACATTCGAACGAATGACGTTCATGCCACATTCGTGTTTAGGTTCAAACGAAACTTGACAGTAGGTTCCCGTGCTTAGTGCATTCATCTTCCGTACGAACAAAACTTTCCAGAGTGTTTGCATTCGAGGTGCATTCGAGTTTACGTTAGAATGAGTTTGTGCAACAATGCGTGTTCCTCTAGCGTTCAATGAGCGTTTGAATGAGATTACGAGACTGAGTTATTTTGGACTCGTTTTTGAGTCAATTTTGCACAAGGAATAGTCAACCTTTATCCTACCTATATAAGCAAACATAGAGCTACCTTAACAATTGTTGAAAACACATTATTAAGAGCTACATTGTCTTTTATTTTCAACCTACTTGACAATTCTCCTTGAAGACTTTATTGCTCATTTTGTCTGATTCCTTTTGGTGAGATTGTGCTTTGAGTTACCATCAACACAGAAACACAACCTTAACTAAATTTCCAAAGCCTTCAGGGTTCTCAAGGAGGAAGATTGGTAGTCGGAGTTCCGGAGTTGCGATTTCGCAGGGTTGATCTTCTTATAGACTTAAGAGGTTTTGAAGAAGGTCGCTTGGAGCGGGCCCGATGAGTTCTTCGGGTAATTATAGTCTAGAGATATTAGAGTCGGCGGAGTTTCTGTCATAGTTCTTATACCATTACTGTAAGTTTTTCTCGTTATAGTAGATTTAGGCTGGTAGCCTAGAAACTCGGAGTGATTTTTACTCGCAAGAGTATTCCACTTCGTTAACAAAATTATTTTGTTGATTTTGTTTCCTGCTTTGTTATGTTTGTTTTGATTTATAATTGTTTGACTTAAGGGTGCTTGTTGGTAATTCATAATGATAATAATTAGGACCTGTCTTAATTTCTTGTGTATCATTCCGTATAAGGTCAGAACCTTATGACAAATTTAAATTTTCAGTTGGTATCAGAGCCTGACCGCGATCCTTGACACGTTTATATATGTATAAATGTCAACCCTTAAACTGTCCCTCATTATTTAATCCCCATTCTTTGATGAGACAGAGTACCCTCACTGGAAATTTTACACGAGAGCTTTTCTCAAGTCCTTAGATGAAATGGTTTGTATGTCAATAGAGTAAGGGTGGAAACCTATCGTTGTTGTGGTTGATGGGCTTTCTTCCCTTAAAGATAAACGGATCTGGACTAATGATGAATTTGATGCTAGTAATAAGAACAGTAAAGCCATGAATTCCATTCATGTTGCTCTATACTCCACAGATTTTAGGATAATTTCTATGTGTGAGATAGCCAAGGATACGTGGGACACCCTTAAGACTATTCATGAGGGCATTGTAGGCACTGCATTTTTGCATATAAGTCCCGATGATGAGCCTCGTACGAAGGCACTACCCTTTAAGTTGCGGAAGTCGCGGGAAACAGACGTCGGAAGGGAAAAGTCAGAAATCAATACCCTGTTGGATTAATTCGTTTGCTTAGCTTCGGGTTTGCTCGTTAGACTTCTGTTTAAAACTTATCCTTGGCCCAAAACCCCCGCAAGCTACACACCAAAGCCCACCAAAAGGACCAGCCCCACGCCCAAAGCCTTCCCATCACACGCCCAAGCCCATTAAAACACATCCAAAATAATAAATCCACACATTAAACACATGTTGAAATCTAAATAAGTCACCTTCCTAATTAAATTAAATCACATTCCTAAACTAAATAAAAAAATCAAATCAAATCAAATCACCTTCCCGAATTAAAAGAATTAAATTAAATCACCTTCCTAATTAAATTAAATCACATTCATAAACTAAATAAAATAAAATAAAATAAAATAAAATAACCTTCCTAAATTGAAGAGATCATTTCCTTATGATACACAAACTAAATATCCCCCATAATTACACAATATTCTTTCCCTATTCACATAAGGACAACCCCAACCCTTGCCTATAAAAAGAAGCCTAAACCCAACTCTTGGGGACCCTAGCTCATCCACGACACTCACAGAGAAAAACCCTAAAGCTTCACGCCTCTATCTCGGAGAACAACCCAAAAAACCCTAACCACCATCTCTTCTCTCCCTTCACGCTCAAACCAAGAAAACACCTTCAGTAGCTCGGCACTGTCACGCAGCCCTATCTTCTCCTCACTCTCCCTCATTTAACCACTCGGCCACCTTCCTCTCAACCAGAACGAAAAACTCTAACAGACACTACTCTCTCCCATAACCACTCGGTCCTAACCCTAAACGCAGCTCACACACGGCCAAACCAAGAAACAACAAGCGAATAAGCCCCTCACGTCTCTTGCATGTCTCTTCACGGCCACAAACCCTAACCCTCCTTCAAAAGCTTCACGCAACAACCAGACAATCTACAAACCCTCTCACTCCTCCCGACATCACCCAAAAAACACAAAACAATAAGAACACATAATAAACCCAAACCGTGAGCTGCTACTTTCACTGAAACAAACAGCTAACCACACGTGAAACAAACAGCACACTGGCACCAATTCACACTTAGCCACAAAGCCCTCACCGACACAAGAAACTATCCCCCCAAAACAGAACAAACACAGCCTTTAAACTGATCCAAAAAAAAAGCCATCACCGACCAGAAAACAGCCCACCGAATTAGCCCTAACTGAGACAGCAACAACAAATCCCTAAGCCAAAAAGAACGCCTCCAGCGAACCCAATAAACCCTTCAAACACAACCTCTAAACCAGTTCGCAAAACAGCCTCCAAATAACCACCGAAACAGTCCCAAAATAGCCAGTGAAAATAGCAGAAACAGCGAGCAAAAAATAGAGAAAACAACCGCAGAAAAATAGTGAGGAAAACGCGGACAAAACTGCGAAACTGTGAGCGAAACTTGAACCAGAAAACCAGAAAAATAGTGAAGCATTAACCCTTTTGGCGACGTCCCAACCCACTCCCGGGAAGCGACTTAAAAGGTAAGACCTGAGGGCACCCTTTGTTATATTTTATTTTGTCGTCCCAGACACGACATGCTTGGTTGGACGTGAGATATGTCCAACCGGGTATGCGAAGTCCTATATTAAAAATGGCCAAATTCTTTGGTCACATATTTATTATTCCGCATTTATTTGATGTTATTAGTCTTTTATTATTTTGCATTTAATTCATGTTTATTATTGTTATATTATTCCGCATTTATTTTGTGTTATTTATCTTTCCTAATTGTTTCGCATGTTTGTCTATTCATTTATTTATGGTTATATGCACTATCATGTTTCATGTATGTCAATATTGGGTTAGTGATTGAGTGTTGCTTCTCGTGGTATATCGGATGGAAACCTAGACGTAAATTCCGTAGCCGAATCCGAATGGACGGTAGTACAGTTTGTACTTGGGATAAAACTCCACGTACCGTTTGAAGAAACGTTCACGCATATATTCATGCAATTGTGTGCTTACCGTTATGTCGATTTACTTTTATTCATGCAAACTTAGATATAGGTTGTATGCGCACTTAGATATAGGTTGTATACACATTTAGATATAGGTTGTATGCACACTTAGAGGTAGGTTATTCTTGCGTATGTATGTTGCGTAGACTTGGTTATATTATAGCATAAATTCGTTCATTAGTAGTGGCATAAGTAAGGGACCATTCCGAACCCAACGGTTTGAGGTCTTCCCTTGTGAGGGGTGAGTGCGGCCTTAAATCATTTCCCAGTTCACGCTGGGTGGCGACTCCATTTATTTCTCCGGTTTAGTCCCATGCGGGCTACTCCGTACTCCGGACCAGACCGCGAGCCTGGAACAGCGTCGTCGATTTTTGTGTCCTACAGACATCTTGTCAGTTAAGAATAATAGACTCCAAGAGCTTGCCACTAGGTTTGAAGTCGCTAGGATGAAAGATGATGAGACTTTTGTTGAATATTACGCTGAGATTAACGATATTGTTAACTCCAGTTTTAACCTAGACGAGACTATTCCTACAAATAGGATAGTTAGGAAAATCCATAGATCCCTACCTGAATGGTTTTTACTGAAGATAACTATCATCGAAGAAAGTAATGACTTCGATCTCCTTAAATTAAAGGACCTCGTAGGACAATTTCAAGTTTTTGAGAGACAATTTCCTGAACATAGAAAGCCCAAGAACGCAACGATGAAAACCATAAAGGAAATTACCCATGATTCATCCAAGGATGATGAAGATGATACTCTCATAGATGCTGACATGGCCATGTTTGTGAAAAAGTTCAAGAAATTTCTTAAGTTGAAGAAAAATGGTCGTGGCTTTGATAGGGATAGGGAGGAAAAATCTAAAGAGAATAGGCATAGTATGAGAGAGTCTAGAGTGGACAAAGATAACAAAGCTCGCTCTATCTAATGTCATTAATGTGAAGGGTATGAGCATATTAGGTCTGAACGCCCCACATACCTAAAGTCTAAGGGAAATAGAGTTATGTAGCCCCACTTAATGATTCAGAAGGTGGCTATACTTCTGATTAGTCTCCACATGATAAGAGAAATTTTACGGCCTTTAGTGATGAAGTTGCTAGTTCACAATTCTCTCATGGTGATCCTGTAAATGAGGATGATCTTCAGGTAGCATACTGAATTGTTCAATGAGAGCCTCGCTATCAACAAGACAAATATTGAGGTCAGTTGTAAAACCCCATCAGAGGCAGGATGCTACATGCATGAGACATGATTGACCTATCTCCGTAAGCCTTTAAATTTATAGAAAATCATGTATGATGTATCCTAAAACTGGAAAACCGGATCACAGTCTACCATAACACGGAATCTAAGAAAACATCAAACAACTGAAAATACCTCAAGTCTATATAAAACTCATCAAGATCATTACCTAAGGGCTCTGTGCCCACATCATCTTCCAACACACTAGGGCTCTTTGCCCACAACATTATAGGCAATCAAAATATTTATTTAATATATATATATATATATATATACACAAATAACGTGCTCATCACGACAACCAAAATAATAACCAATTATCCTAAACATCTTAAACTTCTAAAACTTCTCACATGACACTTGCGAGGGTGATTGCTGCTTGGGTGATTGGCGTCTCGAGAATGACTTCCAAAGCCGAAGCGGTTGACCCACTTGGTATCTAACCTGCAAAACTAGAAAACTGGTTTGGTGTAAGTTGTAAAAACTCAGTAAGTAACTATGCTAGTATTACAATAAACAAGTCAGATATAAATTACAAACAAACAGGTTAAACTTTTTAGCAATTTATCAAAATAACTAAATTGTTACAAGTTTGAATTTATCAACTTTTATTATCATTTATTCTTTACCATTTCGAATTCTCAAATCTATATATTCACATTTATGCCAATCTATTAGTCGAACATTCAAATCACACAAAGCATCAACCCGAACATCACAAAAAAGTCATTTTACATCGAATCCACCTCCATCACATGAGACGAGGAGTGAGATCTATTATACTTTATTACAATTAAGCATCTTTGAAATATCATCAAATCGATAAAACAACATATTTCCTCCAATTCAAAACATAATTTCTTCTATTCAAAGCATACATACGGCTGGCTTACTTACACAATGCTCGTAAGGGACTCATTACCTATTTTAGAATATGTATGAGATGAATTCCGTCCGAACGGATTCCTAACCAGCTCGAATACTATACCACGAGAATATCAACCAATCAAACATACATACATGCATATCACAGCACACCAAACTCATCGCACGACTTCTCAAACACAAGTACATTCATGTCAATCACTCCAAGACATCATTCAAATACTTACATACATACATATGTTTCAAACATACGAATATACATATTAATACGAATGAAAATGCCATAATTTTAACAGTCCTCATATATTTCATTCACCGATCAAACATATTTAGTTTCATATTTCCTATCTGAAAACTTTGGATACAAAACTTATTAATTAAACATTTTCATTCAACAAGTGCTTAACTTACTCTTATTCCTTATCATACTTAACCATTTCAATCTCTATACAAATAACTCACATGTATAAATCAATAACAACTTATTCATATTTCATATACTTACATAAACTTATGCTATTCAGAAATCATGATTTGCTATATTTACCAATTTTTTATATCCAACCTATACATATCTTAACATCATATGCATATACGAATACATATGCATATACCTATACATTTACATACATAATTTCTTATTTTATAGGTTCATACTCTTACGTACATTTATACATACACATAGACATTAAGCTTATCAAATATTTCACTTCAAAACATATCAATACATACATACAAATATTAATATCATTGAACCTCTCACTTCATATCATAGTAATAACAAAAGTCATACCTGCGATGGGCTTTTCACTTAACTAAATATAGCATTGAACGCCTTCTCAAACTACTTATTAACTATTCTCTTTTTAACCTAACATATCAATCATCTACACACACACACACACACACACACACATACACACATATATATATATATTCAAAACACGAATTCACCGATAAAGCTCTCATCACATGAGTTACTTACCTGGCTTAGCGAAGCCTTCTAAGTCCTAGTCAACTCTACCAAAAAAAATGGCGAAACACCGTTAGAATCGTAACAAATGGAGGGCATTAGTGGAGGCCTTCCTGAACCAATATGTCACGGACATGGAGATACACTTGTCACTCCGTGACCTAGAAAACACCAAACAAAAGCTAGAAGAGGCCTTCATGTGGATCGTTGGAGAAGCCAACTCTTGAAGATGCAGACACGGCCCTTGGAGAAGGACCAGATTAAGATGATCATTAAGGGCACCAATCCCTCCGTTTATAACAAGCTAAGAAGGATGACCTCCATGATTAACGACTTTCAACAGTTAAGAGAAACTGTCATGGATATCGAGGAGGAGGAAGCCCAGACAAAAAGTTTTACGGCCAGAATAGAAAGACCATTGAGGGGCCTTCAGGGACCAAGCTCGCTCCTGCTGAGGTCATCCCCATCAGAAACAGACGATTCTCTAATTTTGGTAGACCTTTGTCAAAGGTGTTTGAAAAGCTGATGAGGAAAGGACTCATAAAACCCTTAGAACCTAACCTACTTCCAAACCCTGTGCCACGCCACCTCAACCTAAACCTATAATGTCACTTCTTTCAACAAAAAGGCCACGAAACTGAGAACTGCACCCGCCTTAGTCATGAGATCCAAGACCTCATTGACACCAATAAGATATCCTACCCGAAAAAAGAACAACCCAACACACACAGAAACCCTCTACCCAACTACCACTTCGTTCCACCACCCACCTCCATGATCAACTCTGGCCTGCCCGAAAGCATTGTCCTCCAAACTCTCGACCACCAAGCTTCTTGCATGGGGATATGAGACAACAATAGTGAAGATGAAACAGAGCTGGGGAGTGATTTTTGGGTAAACTTCTGAATAGTGGACTTTTTACAGTGATGTAACAGAGAAAGGCAAAGAAGTGCTAAAAGAAGGCCTTGAGGTGACGGAGAATACAGATAACACTGATGGGGATATTGTGTTGCGTCAATTGAAGAAGAAACAAGCACATATGAGCTTATGGGAGTTATTATGCGCCTTTCAAGAGCACATGTGTGCCATGTTAGAAGCTCTAAGCAAGATAATGGTACCTGAAGATGCAAACCCGACAATATTCGTAGGGTCGATACATAAAGAGGGTAGGTAGATGATAACATTCTTTAAAGAAGAGCTCCCGATGGAGGGGAGGAATCACAACAAGCCGCTATTCATAAAAATGTAAGTAAGAGGCAAGAAGACATCATTTGTGATGGTGGATGATGGCTCATCTATCAATGTGTGCCCTCTGAAGATTCTGTCAAGGTTGGGTATGCGGACAACAGATTTAAGCCCCTCATGTTGGAATTTTCTAAGCATCCCATGATCATTAAACAAGCATGAAACAAGTGCGAATACAACGAGGGAGTTGCCGAATACTCACATCGATCGGTTGAGCGACGCGGTGGATAACAAAAATTCAGTTTCTGCCCTCTTGTGCATTCGGCAGTGAGCTGATTTTCTGTCTCCATTTTCGGCCATTGATGTCCTCCATGAAAGCTCCAAGCTTCGTCAAACGATTCCAAGCTCATGGGTGTACTTCCGTATCACCTTCGCATGACTTCGTAGTGTGCTAGCACTCCCGATTTTGCCACAAAATCGCGACTTTTGCTTCCCATTTTTCTTCTTGGCTCTCGGCAGTGAGCTGCCAAAACCAGTGAATAAATGCCCTCCATGGGCGTGAGAGAGAATGAGAGAAAGAGAAAGAGTGAGTTGTGTGATGGTTGGGGAGAAAGGTGTATCAAATACACTTTTGATTTTTCCAAAAAATCAATTAATTGATTTCCAAAATCAAAAAAAAAATACCAAACATTTAAATATATTAAATGTCTATCATGCCATCACACTTGAGTGTATTACACTCCACCATCAACTTCCATCAAGTCACATCACTCAATCAATCAAGTGACAAGTTGTCACATCACTTAAAGTGACTAATGATTTGACGCTTGATGCGACTAGCGATTTGACGCTTGATTTGACTTGCGTGCCGCACTCGAATTCAAAATGCGAATGCGCTCGCAAACAATCTCGGGCTCGAGTTCACTAATTCCAAATTAATGATTTTTCTGTTGCGACGTAATTAAATGATTATGCCAAGCGAAATCACTATTCACATCGCTAACGAATTAATTCTAAATTAACTCGTTCGCCCGAATTAAAATCTAATTTTAATTCCGGGTCGAAATCCAATTTCGTATAATATATCAAATATATTATTTTATCTCTCTTTAAATGATATTTTATCCCAGATAAAATATCTCCGCAATTAATCCCAGATTAATTTTCTCTCTCATCTAATTAATCCCAGATTAATTAAAAGTGCGAGTCATACGTCATCGGTGAATCTTTGGGAAGCGGCCCATGAGATCCCCGGATATGTTGGCAGTAAATTCGGTCGTCGGACTATCCGAACATGTAAGTACCTAGTACTATATTTGTACCGATTTACAAGACAAGGTTGGCTTCTAACAAAGCGCCATGCCTACCCAATTCTCCAGAAATATCCTTACAGGAATATAATGATCTATATCAGGCGTAATATACGTAGTATTGCGTATTTTCGATCCAGTATCAGATGATCACGAGCTAGGCCTGGGGCTGGAATTGTGTCTGCCCCGTACGAAGCACATGTCGGATGTCTGGTAACTAGTCTCTATAATCAGATAAACATGACCTTTTCATTTTATCCCGATGAGTACTAGTACCGTATCCTACATGACCATCATATCTATATGATTGAAGTGATACTTCCGTCTTGACATCACACCCAACACACTACGATTCTCGATATACCTAGAAGAGGCGTACACAGAAACCGGTTAAAGCCCTGGATGACCAAAACCAAAGTATATTGATTGTTGCAAGCATTAGCGGTGCAAGTCTCTGGTTAAGACCAAATACACCTACCCTGATTTCGGATTTCCATAGACACATAGTCATACTACCAATGGAATTCCGATGGGGTCTATCCAGAGCGAAGCTGTTTCCCGTACCATCGATAAAACACAACCTCATATTACACTTGCATGAGTATCCTATACCCAAATATATGAGAACTATGCCGTTATGCCCTCACAACGCGCACAAGTGTAATACTAGTCTTTTACGTATTTATCGATGTCCAATCTCGATAATACTCTGACTAGGGATATTTAATGATTTATCCTTCGTGGACTGATACTGTCTCATATCATTCTCAATCCAGGAACAAATCATAAGGACCTCATATTATTTATACATCTAGGTGATCTAATCACAAATGATAAGAGTGTAATCGACTTTGTCACATAGTTAATTTGTACAACAACACCATGATCTGTACAAATAGTGACGCTATGGGTCATAATTGTCCAACAATCTCCCACTTGGCCTATAGCCAGTCACTCGAGTGTCTAACACCCGAACTATGTACGGTTGGCTCAAATTGCTGAGAAAAGGCTTTCGTCAGCGGATTTGCATGATTATCGTCTGATGCGATTTATTCAATCATCACATCGCTATGATTTATGATCCGAACGAATCATATGAATATCGAAGTATGTATCTGGATCGTTGATGAGACCTTTAATTCTTTAGCCTATGCTGACACCTAGCTCAGCTGCTAACAGAATTATATCTAATCTAATTAGATTTTGTATCGACCCAGAAGGTTTCTATTGCTGCCTCAGCTGCAGCAATAACCCGCATTTGTTATTTATTCGGTAACAGTATCTTGGTTGGAAGATTTCCAGCTCACTGTACCGTTATTCAAACTGTATAGTACCGTTTGTGACTTTTAGTCATCTTTATCGGTTAGGAAACTTGCTACAGTGATCCCAGTCACTTCAAGTTCTACATCTCCATAGTTTAAGGCAACATCCTTAGATCTCTAAGGTACTAACGGATGTTCTTAACATCAATCCAGTGACTATCACTTGGATTGGCCCGATTGTGACTTCATATGCTCAAAGCGTATGAGACACCAGGTCACGTACATTTTTCAATGTACGATTTCTCAGAGAATGTTAACAACTTAATCTATCCCAGTAGATCTTTATTCCTTGAATAAAAGATGTTTCTCCCAAGAATTCCACGGAGAATTTTCTCAAAAGCTAAGCTTTCACCGATTGTTTTATGGGAATATCATTTCCAAGAAATGACATATATTATCATTATTGTATAGAACAACCACTGTCAGTGCGCTCCCACTAACCCTCTTATATACCCAAGAATTATTTTCATTTTGAATTAAATCATATACCATTATGATTACATCAAAACGATAATTCTAAGAACCCAATGCTTGCTTCAATCCAAACATGGATCGAATAACCTACAAACCTTGTTTGCTAGTTTTGGTACGACAAAACCGACAGGACGTTGTAAACATCCTCCTAAAGGTTTCCGTTTTAAGGAAAGCGATTTTGCCGTTCCAGCTGCCATATTTCATGAATGAAACATGCAGCTTAAGCAAGCATTATCCAAATGAATTTACCGTGGCAACAGGTAAAAGGTTGAATCGTTGTAATCAACACAATGTTGATAACGATACCTTTCCGCTAAAAGCCTAGCTTTATACGTTGGTATGTTGCCATCCATGTATGTCTTCCTTGAAGACTTATATAGTACCAGCAGGCACAATGCCTTATGGTACATCAACTAGTGTCCAAACATAGTTGGTATACATGGAATCCATTTCGGATGTCATGGCACTTTGCCATAATAGGGAGTCGATACCTTGTATCACTTCCTCATACGTAGTCAGTTGGTGTTCCTCAATAAGATTAACATCTTTATGAGGTGAGATCAGAAACCCATACCCCAGGTTGTTTTCTGACTCTCTCCGACATACGCGGTTCTTGTGTATTCGAAGATTACTGGTATAGTTTCATCATTGATGAAATATTTATGTTCCATTAGGATTTGGTGCCATGAACAGTATCACTCCGATTTTCATCGAGTTATACTATCCTCCCACTTACCACTGCATATCGGTGTCCCTCTTAGGAAAGCCGCATGGTGAGCAACAATTAAATTGTTCACTTGTGAGTTGTATAAGTACTACACTTATGGTATCCCTAGGATAACCTACAATTGGCACTTATCCAATTTGGGTTTTAGTTTGGTATCATCCAAACGTATGCCTAGCATTCCCAAATTATCAGGAATGAGAAAACCAGGTTTCTTTCCTGTTCATATCTAATATGAAATTTGTTAAACAGATTTTATGGAACTTTATTCTAAATAAATTCTGCAATGTTAATACTTATCCATTGAAGGAAATGGTAGCTCAGAGCGACTCATGATTAACCTTATCATGTCCAACAAAATTCGGTTACTCAGTTCGGACACAGCGTCAAAATGACGTGTACCGGGAGGAGTCCGCATTGAAAGAATACTATATTCTTTCAAGTATATTAGAAACTTAATGCTTAAGTATTTTCCATTACGGTATAACCGTGACAGTTTAATGCTTTAGCCAATCTGTATGTCTATTTCGTGTCGAAACTTTAGAAGTTTCCGATTTGTGTTCTTCAAAAGAAACACATAACCATAACGCGATGCCACATCCATAAAGGTCACGAAATATTCATATCCACCTCTAGCCTAGCTAGACATGAGCCCACTTGCTTCACTATGAACTAGGGCTAACAGATTGGTGGCATTTACACTTTTACCAAGTAAATAGTGTTTTAGGCACTTTGCCCAATAAACTAGATTCGTAGACTTTATTTGATTGGAATCAAATTAGTCCGAGTACCCACTCTTCAAAAGTGTGGATATACGAGTCTTATTTAATTGTGTCCCAGACAACAATGCCACATTTTAGTTTCTTCTGATCAAATCAGTTTGAGCTATTTGTTTGTCATGTTATATGTTTGAGATTTTATTTATATTCAAAATATAAATTCTGTTAATCACATCTAATGTATTTATCTCAGTATCATCTTTATAAAATAAAACACTTTAGTGTTCTAGAATATAAAGGTACATCCGCAGCGGGTTATACACTGATATAGAGATAATGTTTCTAGTCAAACTAGTTACATTATAACAGTTTCCAAATTTAGGTACATACCGAAGGGTAGTTCCTAAATATAGGTATCTACGGTTAAAACAGTGACTTTCGTCCCGTTTCCAATTCGCAGATAAATCTCATTTGAATTCAGTATCCTGCTCATAGCGGATTCAGAACATCATTACATATTTATGTACCACACTAAGTATTTAAATCCAATTTTAATACTAATATTGAACATAATTATGACAAACATATTTGAAGTCAGAGCCTTGCACTGTCTTTAATTCCTTCATGTCTGCCTTGTCCAAACGGCAGTCACGCTTCCGCGATCCTATTTGCCACAATTTAGGCAGACATTTTGGATATGTCATTTATCTTCCTAGAAGTTTATAATGATTTTGCCTTTGCCCTTTTCATATCCCAGAAGCCTTTGGCCAAGCCTTGGCCATCTAGAATATCGAAGTAAGGTGCGCATTGCGCTACTTGCCTTATTGCAAACTTTTGACTTTATCTCATTGAGAATAGTCATTAAATCTCCAAGAGTTATTAATTGCAATTAGTACTTCTAAAATCTAAGCATAGATTTATGAAAATCCTTCAATTTCATTATCATACTTTAAGGATCTAACCCTTAGTTCTGATTAAGAAATTAAGGAGTCTATTGCGAAGCTTAATGGATTAAGCACTAAAGTTATCATTACATAAATCTTCCAAAGATTATGCTCGACTATTTGCTAACTCCGGGCTTAGGCCTAATATGTTATTTTATCAAATAAAGTAACTTATTATTTTCCAGGACCATCCTGAATTTATTCCCAATTTGAAAAATTAAACCATTAAATACATTTTCCCTAGGATTATGTTTTAAATGTCAATCTTTCATTTAATCTTGATTCTAATAGTCCAACTATTTAATCAACTATAATTAATTTGTTTGAATATAATCCAACTGTTAATTAAAACAACATTTTAAATATTAGTCCAACTAATATTTAATTTATTTGACGAATGATATTTGATTTGAGCGCGTATGACAAGTAATTAAACGAATATGGCAAATTCAATTCTTGCCTCCCACTATTTTTCGGCGAGCCTCTAACCCTCTGTCGAGTACTCGGGAAACCGTGTTTCCTAGTGGGCTAGGATCCCGTTAAATATCACACAATCTTGACTTTGGCCAACAAATTGTATGATAATTAACTAGGTAGATCTCTAAGATCAATTGGATCCAATCTAATTCCTAGATCCAGTAGGGGAACATCCAAGTCCGAAACATATATCTTATATATCCCAATATTCCAATATATTACCTAACCTTTTTCCTCTGAATCAACTAAGCCTTGGCTTTGGCATAACAAACTTAGTGATCCCAGTTAAGCGCGATCCATTGACCATGGAAAGCTTCGTAATCAACGTCGATGGACAAGAAGTGGTCTTGACTTTGGCTAACATACCACAACTTGGACAAGACACCAATATGGAACAAAGCCTTCGTGATTCAAACACATCCTCGACGGACAAAGGCCTTGACTTTGGCCAACAAGCCAATGCCAGTCTTAGATCTTGAGTAAGAATCACTCAATGGAAGGAAAAACGCTTAATATTATTTGAGGGTTTTTCGCGTGCAAATTGGCAACCAATTTATTATCTTTGTTAAGGTCTCATCATCATATACCCTTAAACATGCATTCTAAACACATAAAAAGCGCGTATAATTAAATAATAATGATATGCGGATGGATACTTTACACATTGATCCAAGATCAAATCTCTCCATTTCCTCTCTCCCGCTAGCACATGTATTACTTCTACCCGTTACACTACACTTCTAAAGAAACCTCATTTACATTGAGGGGAATATGTGAGAAGAGAATACAAAGAATAAGGAGGTAATAAGGCTGGACACGTAGGTCCAATTAATAAATCAAATTTATTACAATAATTTTAAAATTGCCCCACCCATCTAATATCCATCTGTTATACATTATTCATGCATCGTAACCATGTATTCACACAAGCATGCTATCAATCAATAAATTAATTAATCTGATAATTAGTTGCTATCCAATGTTCAAACAATGATTTGATTTGGCTCGTCGAGTCAAACCCGTTTTGTGAATAAGTACTCAAAGTACGAATTCTCGAATTAAATTAAATTAAATTACATAATTAAATCAAATCAATTTGTATTTAAAACTAACTCGCTATTTAATTCCAAATTAAATTTACACTTTATTAATAAACCTTTACGATTTAAATTCCAAATTTAATCGTTACGGATCTCAATGCCCGATTAATATCCAATATTAATTTAATTAAAGTCCAATGGGCTTTTAATTAATTTCTTTAAGGCGTGGACTTTTGGTCAACTCGGGTCAAACCGAATAACCAAAGTCCAATCCGGGAATTACCCCATAAGCCTAGAAATCAATTTAGGCCCATTAGGCCCAATTAAACTTTAAAGGTCCATTAGTCGCATTTGGGCTTTATGGAGGCGGTTTTGGGCGCAATTGAATTGGATCCAACCAATTAGCCTAAACTCAACTTGGTACAACCAAGCCGATAAGCCCAATTACAACATTTCAAGCCCAATTTCCAAAATTAGTCTAATTCAATTAAATTACAAAATCCAATTTCACAATTTAATTACCAAAGTGTATAACATAATTAATTACCCAATCAATATTTCCAAAACACCAATTAGCCCAATTAATCATGTTCATTTTCATCATCACATGTCCAACACATTTTGATTAAAATCAAACCCATTTACACATGCTATAGTCTCGGCAATGGAGGGATTTTTCAAATCAATTCCGAATTCAATCCAATCAAATTCTAAATCAATATTTCCCAATCGTTTCCAACTCATCCAATGATCAACGAAACAAAATTCCAAGACATTTAGGGCTAGTACATATTCGGGCAAGCCAACAATTTTGGGGAAAAATGTTCAAACAATTTTTCATTAAATTGATCCAATCAATCCTTAATTAAACATGTATTAAGCATACTAATTCATCCAATTTAATCAAAACATGGTCAAATATATTTTACCCAAATTTTAAGCCCTAATCTTTTTCATGCTCAACCTTGCTCTGATACCATTGTTGGAATTTTCTAAGCATCCCAAGATCATTAAACAAGCATGAAACAAGTGCGAATACAACGAGGGAGTTGCGGAATACTCATATCGATCAGTTGAGCGACGCGGTGGACAACAAAAATTCGGTTTCTGCCCTCTTGTGCATTCGACAGTGATCTGATTTTCTGACTCCATTTTCGGCCATTGATGTCCTCCATGAAAGCTCCAAGCTTCGTCAAACGATTCCAAGCTCATGGGTGGACTTCCCTATCACCTTCGTATGACTTCGTAGTGTGCTAGCACTCCCGATTTTGCCACAAAATCATGACTTTTGTTTCCCATTTTTCTTCTTGGCTCTCGGTAGTGAGCTGCCAAAACCAGTGAAGAAATGCCCTCCATGGGCGTGAGAGAGAATGAGAGAAATAGAAAGAGTGAGTTGTGTGATGGTTGGTGAGAAAGGTGTATCAAATACACTTTTGATTTTTCCAAAAAATCAATTAATTGATTTCCAAAATAAAAAAACAAATACCAAACATTAAAATATATTAAATATCTATCATGCCATCACACTTGAGTGTATTACACTCCACCATCAACTTCCATCAAGTCACATCACTCAATCAATCAAGTGACAAGTTGTCACATCACTCAAAGTGACTAATGATTTGACGCTTGATGCGACTAGTGATTTGACTTGTGTGCCGCACTCGAATTTGAAATGTGAATGCGCTCTCAAACAATCTCGGGCTCGGGTTCGCTAATTCCAAATTAATGAATTTTCCGTTGCGACGTAATTAAATGATTATGCCTAGCGAAATCACTATTCACATCGCTAATGAATTAATTCTAAATTAACTCGTTCGCCCGAATTAAAATTAATTTTAATTCCTCGTCGAAATATAATTTCGTATAATATATCAAATATATTATTTTATCTCTCTTTAAATGATATTTTATCCTAGATAAAATATCTCCACAATTAATCCCAGATTAATTTTCTCTCTCATCTAATTAATCCCAGATTAATTAAAAGTGCGAGTCATACGTCATCAGTGAATCTTCGGGAAGCGACCCATGAGATCCCCGAATATGTTGGCAGTAAATTCAGTCGTCGGACTATCCGAACACGTAAGTACCTAGTACTACGTTTGTACCAATTTACAAGACAAGGTTGGCTTCCAGCAAAGATCCATGCCTACCCAATTCTCCAGAAATATCCTTACAGGAATATAAGGATCTATATCAGGCGTAGTATACGTAGTATTGCGTATTTCGATCCAGTATCAGATGATCACGTGATAGGCCTGGGGCTGGAATTGTGTCTGCCCCGTACGAAGCACATGTCGGATGTCTGGTAACTAGTCTCTATAATCGGATAAACATGACCTTGTCATTTTATCCCGATGACTGTAGTACATAAGAGTACTAGTACCGTATCCTACGTGACCATCATCTCCATATGACTGAAGTGATACTTCCGTCTTGACATCACACCCAACACACTACAATTCTCGAGATACCCAGAAGAGGCGTACACAGAAACCAGTTAAAGCCCTGGACGACCAAAACCAAAGTATATTGATTGTCGCAAGCATTAGCAGTGCAAGTCTCAAGTTAAGACCAAATACACCTACCCTGATTTCAGATTTCCATAGACACATAGTCATACTACCAATGGAATTCAGAGGGGGTCTATCCAGAGCGAAGCTGTTTCCCGTACCATCGGTAAAACAAAACCTCCTATTACACTTGCATGAGTATCCTATACCCAAATATATGAGAACTATGCCGTTATGCCCTCAGAACACGCACAAGTGTAATACTAGCCTTTTACGTATTTATCGATGTCCAATCTCGATAATACTCTGACTAGGGATATTTAATGATTTATCCTTCGTGGACTGATACTGTCTCACATCATTCTCAATCTAGGAACAAATCATAAGGACCTCCTATCATTTATACATCTAGCTGATCTAATCACAAATGATAAGAGTGCAATCTCCTTTGTCACATAGTTAATTTGTACAACAACACCATGATCTGTACAAATAGTGACGCTATGGGTCATAATTGTCCAACACCTCCAGCATAACTATCAAAGCATATGACGATAGGAAATGGGGAGTCGAAGGTACTTTCGTCACAGTATTCAAAGTGGGACCGATAGAAGACGAGGTGGAGTTCACAATGCTTGATATCCTAGCTAAATTTGATTTGTTATTAGGGAGGCCATGATTTCATAGACTTGGGGGCGTGCCATCCACTTTGCACAGGTTATTAATTTCCCATATGGAGAGAGGAATTCATCACCATCAGGGCTGAAGTAGACAATGTTGTGGCTGCTTTAGACATACAACCTTTCATAAGGTTCCAAGTGGTGGCAAACTTCAAAGAATGGGTGGACCCCAAAGTGGCTAGGATCATGGAAGAATGAAATATGAGCCGGGCACAAGTTTGAGTGTTAGAGGTCAAGGAATAAGAGCACTCCCAGATTTCAAGGGACAGACCACTAAGAGAAGATTGGGGTATGAATCCGATGGGAATAAACCGAAGACCAAGAAAAAAAGGGATGAAGCTGATGGAATACTTTGTGAAAGCCACATGATATTAAGGAGAGCCTGAACCCATAGAAGTCAATGGGATCATAGTACCGGGATTCGAAATATTCAAGGATGTGATGGGCAAAGAACCACGGACAGAGGAAGTTGCAAAAGAATAAGATAAAAAGAAGAAGAACTACTGCAGTTGGAGAATCTGACACTTGAAGAAAGCAAGAAGAGAAGGAAGAAGACAAGACTGCAAATTAGGAAGATGTTTATTTTCCTGATTTATTTGATTGTAATAATGCATTTATTAATAATAAAGACATTGATTTTGCTTACTTGTTCGAGTTTTTTCCTGTTAGTCTGCATCATAACATGCATGACATGAGCATATTTGACATTGACTCAACAAAGACAAATGCATTTAATCTTGGTACATGTGAAAACCCCAAGGAAATTTCAATTGCAAGTGAGGTTACCTCTGATGAGCGGAAAGAATTAGAGAGAATATTAATAAAATATGCAAAAGTATTCACCTGGTCCTATGAAGACATGCCAGGAGTGGACATGGGTATTGCCCTGCACATGATTCCAACTTATCCGAAATGAGACCAGTAAAACAGAAGCTCCGAATAATGAGGCCAGAATGGGCCGAAAAGGTTAGGGAAGAAGTCAAGAAGCAGATAGATGTGGTGTTCTTAGAGGTGGTGAAGTACCCCGAGTGGTTAGCCAACATTGTGCCGGTACTGAAGAAGGATGGAAATGTCAGAATGTGCGTGGATTATAGGGACCTCAAAAAAGCTTGCCCAAAGGATGATTTTCCCTTACCCCATATAGACGTGTTGGTTGATAACACGGCTCTATCTGCTATGTACTCATTCGAAGATGGATTCTCAGGATATAACCAGCTCATCATGGCAGAAGAAGACAAGTATAAGACTGCCTTCGTCACTGAGTGGGGTACATATTGTTACATGGTGATGCCATTGGGACTTAAGAACGATATAGTTCTCATATATTTGGGTATTGGATACTCATGCAAGTGTAATATGAGGTTCTGTTTATCGATGGTATGGAAACAGCTTCGCTCTGGATAGACCTCTCGGAATCCCATTGGTAGTATGACTATGTGTCTATGGGAATCTAAATCAGGGTAGGTGTATTTTGTCTTAACATGAGACTTGCATCGCTAATAGTTGCGACAATCAGTATACTTTGGTTTTGGTCGTCCGGAGCTTTAACAGGTTCTTTGTACGCCTCTTCTAGATATACTGAGAATCGTAGTGTATTGGGTGTGATGTCAAAATGGAAGTATCACTTCAGTCATATAGAGATGATGATCACACAGGGATACGTAACTGGTACTCTTAAGTACTGCAGTCATTGGGATAATATGACTAGGTCATGATTATCCGATTATAGAGACTAGTTGCTAGTGATCTGATATATGCTTTGTACGGGGCAGACATAATTCCAGCCCCAGGCCTTGCATGTGACATCCGATACTGGATCGTAATATGCAATACAATGTATACTACGCCTGATACAGATTACATATATTCCATGTTGAATATATTTCTGGAGAATTGGGTAGGCATGGTTCTTTGCTAGAAGTCAACCATGTCTTGTAAATCGGTAAGAATGTGGTACCGGGTACGCACATGTTCGGATAGTCCGATGACTGTATTTACTGCCAACATATCTAGGGATCTCTTGGGTCACTTCCCAAAGATTCACCGATGAGATTTGACTCGAACAAAAAATTAATCTGGGATTAATTATGAGAGAGAGAATTAATCTGGGATTAACTACAATAATAAATTAATCTGGGATTAATTAAAAGAGAAAGAATTAATCTGGGATTAATTACGTCGAGAATTTATCTGGGATTAAATTCGTCTAGAAGGGAGAACGCGATTAATTTGGAATTAATTGGTAAAATAAATTTAATAGTTAAATTAGATTTTTCTATTTAATTTATTTAATTGGGCTAAAATAATATATTAGATATATTAATTGAAATTAGATTTAAATACGGAATTAAAATTGAATTTTAATTCGAGCGAACGAATTAATTTAGAATTAATTCGTAAGCGACTTTCGTAATAATTTTGATAGGCATTATTATTTAATTAAATTAGATTTAATTACGTCGCGATGGAAAGTTCGTTTAATCAGATTAAACGTAACTGAGCCCGAAGTGTGTTGTCTAATCCTACTTGAATTTTGAATTTATTTGGGTGGGACCCACCACCCACATCAACATGTCACAAGTTGATGGTGGTTGTTGAGAGCATTTAATGTATCTTACACAACACAATTTCTTTATTCTTTTTGGAAAAGATATACCACACTTTTTGAAAGTAAACATTTTGGTAATTGTTTTTAGAAAACAAAAACACAAATAACTTCATCTCTCTTCTCCTATCTACACCATTGTCGATTTCCTCTACACCTTGGAGGAAAATTTTGTTTTTCAAAATTTAATAAAGCTAGCACTTTGGTAGTCAAGTGAGGTGATAGAGAAACTTACCCGAGAGTTTGGAACTCGATTGAAGGCTTAGAGCTTCTACACAACAAAGAAAAGTTTTGAAACTCATCCAATCAAAGTAAGTAATTTCCGCAACTCTCTTTGATATATTCACACACGAATCACTCTTAGAGATCCTTGGCATGTTCTAGGAACACATCCAATGATATCAGAGCGATCTAAGTTTGATTTGGAATTCTAGGGTTCATGACTTTAATTTGGGATTTTTGTGTTTGGAGCTTGATTTCCTAAATTGGTTGTTTGGTTGTGGTTGGATGATGATGAATTGGATTTGTGCATCAAAACAATTGAGAAAAATTGATTGGATAAAAAATCCCCAATTCTTGAGCCGTGGCCGAATGGAACCCTTTAAAATGCTCATGATGATTTTTGAATTTTGACAAATTGGATATGTAAAAGCATGAAATGAATATTGATTATTATTTTAATTAGATTGAAATCAAAAATTGGATGTTCTTTCTTGATGATTGTCGTGGAGTGTGAAGCATGTAATATATTGATTTTGCTTCAATTTGTGTTGGACATGAATTGGAAATGTTGAGTATGATTAATTGAATTAATTAGTATTTTGGAAATGTTAGATTAATTGTACTGATTGCACTTTAATTAAATTAATATGTAATTTGGAATAATGTATTAATTTAATTGTTGTAATTGGGCTAAATGGGCTTGGTTTGGCCAAGTTTGGTTTTGGTCAATTAGGTTGGATCCAATTGGACATAAACCATTTCCATAAAGTCCAAATATGACAATTGGGCCTTTGAAAATTTAATTGGGCCTAATGGGCCAAAATTGAGTTTTGGCATAGGGTGATTCCTAATTGGGCCTTAGCATCTTGGGTTTGATCCATAATGGCCAAAGCCCATGCCTAAAGAATTAATTAAAAGCCCATTGGACTTTAATTGAATAGTATTGGATACTAATTGGGCTTTTGAGACCCATGTAGATTGGATTTGGAATCCAAGTCTAAAAGAAACTTTTAAAAGTGTAATTATTTAATTTGGAATTAAATATGAATTAGTATTGAATATAATTTAAATTGGATTTAAAATTATAGTTCGATATAATTCATGAATACTTACTTTGAGTATTTATTCTTAAACGAGTTGGACTCGCGCAAATCAAATCGTTGTTTGAACATTGGATGGTCATTAATCAAAGATGAATTAATTGGATTAGATTGATTGATAACATGCTTTGTGTGAATACTTGGATGTATGAATGAATAATGTATATCAGATGGATATTAGAAGGGTGAGGGCAATTTTGGAAATAGTTGTAATAAATTTAGAATTTATTAAATTGGACCTGCGTGTCCAACCTATTATCTCCTTATCTCATTGTATTTCTCTTCTCACCAATTCACCTCAATGTAAATGAGGTTTCTTTTGAAGTATTATGTAATTGGGTAGAAATATAAATGAATAGTGCTAGCGGGAGAGAGGAAATGGAGAGATTTGTTCTAGGAACAAAGTTTGTTATATATCCATCCGAATATCATTATTATTTTATTCGCACCTTATTATACTTTTAGATAGCATGCTTAAGGGTGTATGATGAGACCTAATTAAAGATAATAAATTAGTTGCCAAATCGCGACAAAAACCCTTATTTTATATTAAGCGTTTTTCCTTCCATTGAGTGATTCTCTCTCAAGATCCAAGATTGACATTTGTTTTTTGCCCAAAGTCAAGACCTATGTCCATCGCGGATGTGTTTGAATCACGAAAGCTTTGTTCCATATCGTACGTCTTGGGCAAATTATGATTTGCTGGCCAAAGTCAAGGTCACTTCTTGTTCATCGACCTCGATTATGAAGCTTTCCCATTGTCAATGGGTCACGCTTAACTGGTCTCATTAAGCTTGTTGAGCCAAAGCCACTGCTTAGTTGATTCCGAGGAAAAAGGTTAGGGAATATAATGGATATATTGGCATATATTGGATATATGTTTCGAACTTGGAGGTCCACCTACTGGATCTAGGAATTGGATGGGATCCAATTGATCTTAGAGATCTACCTAGTTAAGTTTCATACAACTTATTGGCCAAACTCAAGGTTGTGTGTTATTTAACGGGATCCTAGCCCACTAGGAAACTAGGTTTCCCGAGTACTCCACAGAGGGTTAGAGGCTCACCGAAAAATAGTGGGAGGCAAGTATTAAATTTGCAATTTCATTTAGATACTTGCCAATACGTGTTCTTTTATTTTAATTTATCATTGTTATAAATATATTAGTTGGACTAATATTTAATATTGCCTTTGTTGAACAGTTAGACTGTACAACACACTACTTCATTTTTAGTTGGTTATATAGTTGGAATATAGTAATCATTACATTTGAATGTAACCGATCATTTATAGTTGATTATACAGTTGAACTATAGTAATCATTACATTTGATTGTACCCGAAATAATTGATTGGATAGTTGGACTATAGCAATCAATATAACTGGAAAGATTAGCGTCAAGAGACATAATCCTAGGTGAAAATATCTTTAACGACATAATTTTCCAAATTGGAAATGAATCTTAGAATAGGCCTGAGAGCTAAGAAGTTACTCTATTTGATAGAGCGACCTCTCTGGCCTAAGCCCGGAGTTGAGCAAATAGTAGAGCATGAGTTTTGGAAGAGTCATCGTGATGATAACTTTAGTGCTCAATCCATCATGCTTGCCGCAATGACTCCTTAATTTCGTCGTCAGAACTAAGGATTAGATCCTTATACCATAATGTTGAAATTGAAGGATCTTCACAGATCTAACCTTAGATCTTATGAGTATGGATTGCAAAAGAAGCTCTTTCGCTAGCGTATGTCAGAGGGTACATCCGTCGAGCACTAGGTGTTGCAGATGATTGCTGACATCGAACAGCTAGGTTAGCTGGGCATTACTTACGAGGTCGAGACTTCCATAGATTTGATCTTATAGTCTCTATCCGATAGCTGGGGCAGGTTTATCTTTAACCAAGAGAAAACTCTTGGAGAGTTAATGACTATGCTCAAGGAAGCAAAGCCAGAGCTTCCAAAAAGGCAAGAAGCGCAAGGCGTATCTTACTTCGACATCCCAGAAGGCCAAGGCTTGGCCGAAGGCTTCTGGGGGTGTGAAGAAAAGGGGCAAAGGCAAAATCGTCATAATCTTCTGGGAAGACAAAAGACATATCCCAAGATGTCTGCCTACATTATGGAAAACGGGGTCACTGGAAGCGTGACTGCCGTATTGACAAGGCCGACATGAAGGAATTGAAGACGGGCAAGGCTCCGACTTCAGGTATGTTTGTCATAAACATATCCACTGCTAGTTTTAAAATTGGATTTTGACACTGGATGTGGAACATACATATGTACTGATGTGCGGGATCTGCTGATAAGTAGGAGACTGGCTTCAGGTGAGATCGAACTTTGAGTCAGAAACGAGACGATAGTCATTTTTTTGGCTGTGGGAACCTAAGTTTTGGAACTGCCATTTAGGCATGTACTTAAATTAGGAAACTGTTATAATGTACCTAGTTTGACTAGAAATATTATCTCTATATCTAGTTTAATCCGTTGCAGGTATACCTTTTTGTTCATGAACACTAAGTGTTTTGTTTATAAAGATGACATTGAGATATACATATTAGATATGAATAACAGTACTTATATTTTGAATATAAATAAATCTCAAACATATAACATGACAAACAAATGGCTCAAACTAAATTAATCAGATGGGACTTAAAAGTGGCATTGTTGTTTGGGACACATTAACAAGACTCGTATATCCACACTTTCGAAGAGTGAATACTATGAAAGATTTGATTCTAATTCAAATGATGTCTAAGAATCTAGTTTATTAAGTAAAGTGCCTAAAATACCTTTTACTTGGTAAAAGTGCAAGTGCCATCGATCTGTTAGCCCTCGTTCATAGTGACGTAAGTGGGCCCATGTCTAGCTAGGCTAGAGGTGGATATAAATACTTCGTAACCTTTACGGATGTGGCATCGCGTTATGGTTATGTGTGTCTTATGAAACATAAGTCAGGAACTTTTGAGCAATTCAAAGAGTTTCGACACGAAGTAAGAAAAAAGACCGGTAAAAGTATTAAAAACATTACGGTCAGACCATAGTGTAAAATACTTAAACATATGAGTTTCAAGATTACTTGAAAGAGTGTGGTATTCTTTCATAATGGACTCCTCCCGGGACACCTCAATTTGATGGTGTGTCCAAACAGAGAAACCAAACTTTGTTGGACATGGTAAGGTTAATGATGAGTCGCTCTGAGCTACCAATTTCCTTCTGAGGATACACATTAAATAGTGAAATACTTATTTTAAATAAGGTTCCATGAAAATCTATTAGATAGACTTTATATTAGATATGAACAGGAAAGAAACCAGGTTTTTTATTCCTGAAGATTTGGGAATGCTGGGCATATGTTTGGATGATACCAAACTAGAACCCAAATCAGATAAGTGCCTATTTGTAGGTTGTCATAGGGAAACCAAAGTATAGTACTTATACAACTCACAAGAGAACAATGTAACTGTTTCTCTCCATGCAGCTTTCCTAAGAGAAATTCCTATATGCAGTGATAAGTGGGAGGAAAGTAAAACTCGATGAAAATCAGAGTAATACTGTTCCAGGCACCGAGTCCTCATAGAACACCAACAATTCATCAGGGATGAAACTGTACCAATAATCTTCAAATACACAAGAACCGCGTAGGTCGAAGAGAGTCAGAAAACAACCTAAGAGGTATGGGTTTCTGATCTCACCTCATGTAGACATTAATCTTATTGAGGATACTGAACCGACTACGTATGAGGAAGTGATACGAGGTATCGACTCCGCTATATGGAAAAGTGCAATAAAGTCTGAAATGGATTCTATGTATACCAACCATGTTTGGACACTAGTTGATATACCAGAAGGCATTGTGCCTATTGGTAACAAATAGGTCTTCATGGTGAAGACAACGTGGATGGCAACATACAAACGTACAAAGCTAGGCTTGTAGCGAATGGTATCGTCATCAACATGATGTCGATTACGATGACACCTTTTACCCGTTGCCATGATTAAATCCATTCAGATAATGCTTGCAAGTGCTGCATATTTCATTTATGAAATATGGCTGATGGACGTCAAAATCGCTTTCCTTAACGGAAACCTTTTGGAGGATATTTATAACATCCTGACGGTTTTGTCGTACCAAATCATGCAAATGAGGTTTGCAAGTTAATTCAATCCATTTATGGATTGAAGCAAGCATTGCGTTCTTGGAACCAACATTTTGATAAGATCATAATGGTATATGATTTCATTCAAAACGAATATGATTCTTGTGTATATAAGAAGGTTAGTGAGAGTGCACTGACAATGAATGTCCTATAAGTTGAAGATGTATTGCTTCTTAGCAATAACTTTCCCATAATATAATCGGTGAAAGCTTGGCTTCATTAAAATTCTCCATGGAATACCTGGGAGAAACAGGCTTTATTCTAGGAATAAAGATCTACTGGAATAGATCTAGAAAGCTGGTGATAACCCTCTCAGAGCTTGTACGTTTTTGAAATGTATGTGACCTAATGTCTCATATTCTTTGAGCATATGTAGACACTATAAGGCCAATCTAGGTGATGGTCACTAGATTGATGTAAAGAACATCCTTGAGTATCTTGGACGAACTAAGGATGCTTTCTGGGAATATGGGAATGAGAACTTGAGGTAACTAGGTTCACCACTGTAAGTTTCCAAACCGACAAAGATGACTTTAAGTCACAATAAGGGTACATATTTAGTTTGAATAATGGAATAGTGAGCTGGAAATCTTCCAAACAAGATACTGTTGCCGAATAAATAACCAAAGCAGAACATTGCTGCAGCTGAGGCAGCAAAAGAAGCATTTTGGATCTATATAATCCTAATTGGATTAGGTGTAGTTCTATTAGCAGCTGAGATGGGCTACAACACAGGCTAAGGAACCGCGGTCTCATCAACGATCCAAGTATGTACTTCGACGGTTTTATCTAATTCATGAGATCTTACATCGTGGCGATGTGATGATCGAATAAATCGCATCAGATGAAAACATTGTAAATCCACTGACGAAAGCGATATTTTAGCATAAACATGAGCGACCCATACATAGTTCAAGTATCGGACACTTGAGTGATTGGCTATAGGCCAAGTGGGAGATTGTTGGACAATTATGACCAATAACACCACTATTTTATAAAAGACATGGTGTTCTTGTACAAAATTAACTATGTGACAAATGAAATTGCTCTTTTATCATTTGTAATTGGATTACTCGGATATATAAATGATAAAAGTCCATATGATTAGTACCAGATTAATAAGATATGAGACAATATTAATCCACGTAAGGTTTAATAATTAAATATCCATAGTCGTAGTATTATCGAGACTGGACATCGATAATGCGGAATAGGCTAGTATTACATTTGTGCATGTTATGGAAGCGTAACGACATAGTTCTCATATATTTGGGTATTGGATACTCATGCAAGTGTAATAGGAGGTTCTGTTTACCGATGGTATAGGAACAACTTCGTTCTGGATAGACCCCTCAGAATCCCATTGGTAGTATGACTATGTGTCTATAGGAATCCAAATCAGGGTAGGTGTATTTGGTATAAACATGAGACTTGCATCGCTATTACTTGCGAAAATCAGTATACTTTGGTTTTGGTCATCCG
Organism: Zanthoxylum bungeanum; assembly: GCA_019454045.1. Classification (NCBI taxonomy): domain Eukaryota; kingdom Viridiplantae; phylum Streptophyta; class Magnoliopsida; order Sapindales; family Rutaceae; genus Zanthoxylum; species Zanthoxylum bungeanum. Next base: position 67,791 of record SKCR01047034.1, on the reverse strand, counting down.
GAGCTTTAATAGGTTCTGTGTACGCCTCTTCTGGGTATATTGAGAATCGTAGTGTATTGGGTGTGATGTCAAAATGGAAGTATCACTTCAGTCATATGGAGATGATGATCACGCAGGGATACAGAGCTGGTATTCTTAAGTACTGCAGTCATCGAGATAATATGACTAGGTCATGATTATCCGATTATAGAGACTAGTTGCCAGTGATCCGATATATGCTTCGTACGGGGCAAACACAATTCCAGCCCCAGGCCTTGCATGTGACATACGATACTGGATCATAATACGCAATACAATGTATACTACGCCTGATACAGATTACATATATTCAATGTTAAATATATTTCTAGAGAATTGGGTAGGCATGGTGCTTTGCTAGAAGCCAACCATGTCTTGTAAATCGGTAAGAACGTGGTACCAGGTACGCACATGTTCGGATAGTCCGATGACCGTATTTACTGCCAACATATCCAAGGATCTCTTGGGTCGCTTCCCAAAGATTCACCGATGAGATTTGACTCGAACTGAAAATTAATCTGGGATTAATTATGAGAGAGAAAATTAATCTGGGATTAATTATGAGAGAGAAAATTAATCCGGGATTTACTACGGCAATAAATTAATCTGGGATTAATTAAAAGAGAAAGAATTAATCTGGGATTAATTGCGTCGAGAATTTATCTGGGATTAAATTCGTCGAGAAGAGAGAACGCGATTAATTTGGAATTAATCGGTAAAATAAATTTAATAGTTAAATTAGATTTTTCTATTTAATTGGGCTAAAATAATATATTAGATATATGAATTGAAATTAGATTTAAATGCGGAATTAAAATTGGATTTTAATTCGAGCGATCGAATTAATTTAGAATTAATTTGTAAGCGACTTCCGTAATAATTTTGCTAGGCATTATTATTTAATTAAATTATATTTAATTATGTCGTGACGGAAAGTTCGTTTAATCGGATTAAACGTAACCGAGCCCGAAGTGTGTTGTCTAATCCCACTTGAATTTTGAATTTAATTGGGTGGGACCCACCACTCACATCAACATGTCACAAGTTGATGGTGGTTGTTGAGAGCATTTAATGTATCTTACACATCACAATTTCTTTAATCTTTTTGGAAAAAATATACCACACTTTTTGAAAGTAAACATTTTGGTAATTGTTTTTAGAAAACAAAAACACAAAAAACTTCATCTCTCTACACATTTGCCGATTCCCTCTACACCTTGGAGGAAAATTTTGTTTTTCAAAATTTGATAAAGCTAGCAGGCGTTCAGCTGAAATGTTTAAGAAAAGAAGAGGCTGAGAAGGTGATGGAAGAGGTGCATGCTGGAGTATGTAGACCGCACGTGAATGGATTGAATTTGTCTCGCAAGATAGTGAGACACGGATTTTACTGTTCGACTATGGAAGCTGACTGCGCAAAGCTGGTGAAGCACTGTCACGATTGCCAGGCACACGAAAATTTGAACCATCTACCTCCTGCGGAATTGCACGGACTGTCAAAACCATGGCCTTTCTCAGCGTGGGGTATTGACATGATAGGAGAAATCAGGCCACATGTATTAAATGGACACCGCTTATAGTAGTGGCAGTAGACTATTTTTCGAAATGGGTGAAGCCGAGTCATTCCGTAATTTTACGGCAAAGCAGATGGCCAAGTTTATAGCCCGTAAAATAGTATGTCGATACGGAATACCACATCACATAATGACAGACAATAGAGTATAATTTCAGGGAGAAACAAAGGCGATGTTGCAGAAGTATGGGATATGGCATCACAAATCATCACCTTACAGGCCACAAGCTAATGGGGTGGTGGAGGCGGCCATTAAAACCATAAAGAAAATACTAGCTAAGATGACAGAAATTTATAAAGATTGGGCTGACAAACTGTTGTATGCCTTGTGGGGGGTGTAGAACTTCATTGAGAATGGAAACAGGAGCCACACCCTATGCTTTGGTTTACGGGATGGAGGTAGTGTTACCAGTGGAAATAGAGATACAGTCAATGTGGGTACTAGCAGAGGCATGATTGCCTAAGCAGGAATGAGCCTCACAGAGGTTCGAACAACTAACATTACTAGATGAGAAAAGGATAAGGCCATGTACCACATGCAGCTATACCAGAAAAGATTGGCCTGGCCGTTCAACAAAAAGGTGCATCCCACCAAGATCAGGGAAGGTGATCTAGTGCTCAAGCAGTCGAAGACACTAATAATGGACCCAAGGGGAAAGTTCAGGCCCAATTGGGAAGAGCCATACTGTAGGCACTGCATTTTTGCATGTAAGTCCCGATGATGAGCCTTGAATGGAGGCACTACCTTTTTAGTTGCGGAAGTCGCGGAAAGCGGTCGTCGGAAGGGAAAGGTCAAGAATTGACATTTTTGTTGGATTCGGTTCGCTCGTTCAAGCTTCGGGTTCGCTCGTTTGGTCTCAGTTTTGAATTTATCCTCGGCCCGGTTCACAATAATACCCATGAACCCCCATCTCCACGTGAATGACAAGAAGTAAACCACTACACCCTTACAAAGCCACTCACCACAAACGCCACCTACTAGCCTCACAAATCACAAAAGCCATGCAACACCCAAAGACCACCCATGCTTCACGTGAACCAAACCATGCAAACACCAAACAACAAACAGCCAAAACACTAACCAACAAAAGCCACAAAAACCCATGCAACCACCCATGAGCCCATACAAAGCATCTCACCCAAACACTAGCAAACAAACCCATGCAACCTCCCTCCTTTACGCCCATAAACTACCCATACACCCTCCATGCAACCCATAACGCCTATGTCGTCTCCCTCACTCCAAAAGAAGCCATATAAACCCTAGATACCACACGCACAAGGGGCTGGCATTCATTCATCTTGACTCACCAAAAAAAAGGACTTCACTGCCATACGCATAGCCAAGACCCCCTAACACTATCTTTTTATCAACAAAAACTTCACGGAAAACAGCGGATTCAACTGCCCCTAACCTTCATCATTCACGCCAATATCCCTTCACACAGCCCTCACGCATAGCCACACCACACTGCCACTGCCAGCCCCCTACGCCATTCAAGCACAACCCACGTAACTCTCAGCAGCTCACGCACATTCCTCAGCCACGATAATAACCCTAAGCCATTCATGCCAAGATCCCTCTCACACTACCCCTCATCCTCCATGTAACAAACTGCCACAAATGCAACCCTAACTCACGTTGATCAGCCCTTCACTAGCCAAGAATTCACTCCATCCAACAAAGCCTCACACAACCACTGCAACCTTAAAACTGATCATCATATTCACGCACCAAAGGGGGGGACAGACACCATTTTGGGGAGTTCATAAATCACAAACTTACATCACTGCCCCTTTAAGCCATGATCTGCAGCCACTTAGCAACCCACATAGCCTACTGACCTTCACCATGCACACCACTACCCATTAATCATGCACGTACAAGCCCTTCAACCACTCGGCCCCTTCACGTGAACCGTAGCTCAACCCTCACTCACTCAGTAAGCGCTCGACGTCCCAATTCCAACAAACAAAAGCACCCCTCACGCAGCAGCCCAGATCCTCTCTCTCTCCAGCACCACATGCATAAGCCAAGCAACCCTCTGACCGACTAAACTGCTCCCTTCTCTCTTCACCAGACACAAATCCAAACAACCAAACAAACAAAAGTAGCCCCCCACAGCCGACTAAATAAACAGCAAATCAGCAGCCCCTTCACCATTAAAACACACCCTTCTCGCAGCCCTCCACTGACGGCTCACAAACAAATGAATAAACCCTTCAACAAAGTCCCTTAGCCGAAATATAGCAACCCCTAACAGACAAAGCCAAGCCCTCCACGTGAACAACAGTGCCCTTCAATCAACAAAAACCGAGCAAACAGAGGCCAAAAAGAAGAGAAAATAACACCAGCAGTGTGACACTTCAGCGTGAACCAACTAACCCAAAACCGAATACAAAACAAGGTCCATACGTGAGCAATAAACAGAAAATAACCAGTCCAAAATAGTCCCCGAACCAACCCCAAAACAGTAGCAAAACCGACCCTAAAAAGTCCCCGAAACAAGCCCAACACAGCAGCAAAATAACCCCAAAACCAGTCCCAAAAATCACCGAAAACCAGCGGCAAAATCATTCCAAAACAGTGAAGAAACCGAGTCCCTAAAACAGACAAAATAGTAGAAACAGCGGACCAGTGAAAACAGAGAAAATAGTGAACCCATGAAAACAGCAGAAATAGCAAACCAGTGAAAACAGTGAGAACTGCAGAAACAGTGGACCAGTAAAAACAGTGGAACGATAACCCTTCCGGCACCGTGAAACGCATTATCGGAAATCGACTAAAAAGGTAAGACCTGAGGGCACCCTTTTATTCATTATCATTTATTTTTAGTTATTTTATTACTTTATTTCGCATGAGTATTGTGAATTGGTGCATGATGTGATTTCTGGGTGAACGAAATATGTGTTCTCTCTTGCGGTATATCGGATGGAAACCTGGACGTAAATTCCGTAGCCGAATCCGAATGGATGGTATTGCGGTTTGCACTTGGGATACAGTGCCACGTACCACTTGAGAGACACACGTATTTCGTTTCACCCAACCTTGTATTCGAGCATGATTAGGCCCAATATGTTATTTATTACTTAAGCATGATTAGGTCGTTAGCATGTTAGTTCCCTATGCATGTTATAGTTATTTTCTTTCGTAATAGGAGTTTAATCTATGTCTATGCTTATGTTGTTATTTAGTTTTCGTGTTTGATAACTCAGCATGTTTATTGTGTGATATCGTATGTTTGCCGTTATGATAACCTACTTTCAAAGCATGCGAAACTTAGATTAGGATTTACTTTGATGAATGCGAACTAGATCTAAGTTACTCTTGAGCATGTATGTTGCGTAGACAAAGTTAAATTATTGCACAAATCCGTTCATTACAAGTGGCACGAATCCGTGCATATGAATTTAGAAGCATGATATTTTTGGAAATAAATGTTATTTAAGCCTGGTTAAATTATTATATAAATCCTTTTATTACAAGTGACATAAGTAAGGGACCATCCCGAACCCAACGGTTTGAGGTCTTCCCTTGCGAGGGGTGAGTGCGGTCTTAAATCATTTTCCCGGTTCACACCGGGTGGCGACTCCATTTTATTTCTCCGTTTTAGTCCATCGCGGGCTACTCTGTACTCCCGACCGGGCCGCGAGCCCGGAACAGCATTGCCCAGTTTCTGTTGTCTACAGTCTGGCGACTCCACTGGGGATAGAGAATCGGCCCCGAAATAATGTCTTGTAATGTTTGTGATTTGTGCTTTAAATTAACCATGTCTACTGTGGGTTTAAGGAGTTTAATCAAAGGCATTGTTTGTTGGACAAAATGACCCATAGCGTCACTATTTGCACAGATCATTGTGTTGTTGTAGCAAATTAACTATGTGACAAGGAAATTGCACTCTCATCATTTGTGATTAGATCACCATAGATATATATAAATGAAGAGAGGTCCCTATGATTCGTTCCTGGACTGAGAATGATATGAGACAGTATCAGTCCCCGAAGGATTAATCATTAAATATCCCTAGCCGGAGTATTATCTAGACTGGACATCGATAATGCGGAATAGGCTAGTATTGCACTTGTGCGCGTTGTGAGGGCACAACGGCATAGTTCTCATATATATAAGTGTTAGAGACTTATGCAAGTGCGATAGGAGGTCGTGTTTCACCGATGGTACGGAAACAGCTTCGCTCTGGATAGACCCTTCGGAATCCCATTGGTATTATGACTATGTGTCTATGGGAGGCCGAAATCAAGGTAGGTGTGTATAGTCTTAACCTGAGACTTACATCGCTAATACTTATGATAATCGATAGACTTTGGTCTTGGTGGTACAGGCTTTAACCGATTCTGCGTACACCACTTCTGGTTTATCAGAGAGTTGTAGTGTATTGGATGTGATGTCAAGATGGAAGTATCACTCCAGTCACAGTGTAGATGATGTCACGCAGAATACGGTATTAGTGCTCTTAAGTGCTGCGCGGCCATCGGGATATTATGACAAGGTCATGTATATCCGATTATAGAGACTAGTTACCAGACATCCGACATGTGCTTCGTACGGGGCAGACACTTATCCAGCCCTAGGCCTAGCACGTGACTATCCGATACTGGGCCGATATACACAATACAATGGTATACTACGCTTGATACAGATCTTAAATATTCTTAGATGAATATGACCGGAGAATTAGGTAGACTTGGTGCTTTACTAGAAGCCAACCTTGTCTTGTAAATCGGTAAAACGTAGTACTTGGTACTCACGTGTTCGGATAGTCCGATGACCGGTTTTGACTGCCAACATATCCGGGGATCTCATGGGTCGCTTCCCAAAGATTCACCGATGACGTATGACTCGCATTTATATTAATCTGGGATTAATATGATGAGTGAGAGAATTAATCTTGGATTAATTGCGGAGAAACTTTATCTTGGATAAAATGCCTTATTAGGAGAGAGATAACGATTAATTTGGAATTAATCGATAAAATAATATATTCGATATATTATTAAACGAAATTAGATTTCGACGCGAATTAAAATCGGATTTTAATTCGGGCAAACGAATTAATTTAGAATTAATTCGTTAGCGATCTGAATAGTAATTTCGCTAGGCGAAATTATTTAATTCTCGTCGCGACGGAAATGCGTTAATTCAGAATTAGCGAAACCGAGCCCGAAAGTGTTTGCGGACACATTCGTATTTTGAAACGGGTGGAATCCGCAAATCACATCGCGATATCTCATTACTTGACATGAATAGATGATGGATGTATCTAGTCACCTTTATGGGATGATACATTGTCTCTATTCTCAATGTGAGATAATGATGGCATATGATGAATTTTCCTTTGGAGGGAAAACCTTTCACGGTTTTTGAAGGGTTTTTTAATTAAAAATTCATTTTGGTATTTGATATCTTATCATTGCTTTTCATTTGGTCTCTCACGTTTTTTGAAACAAAAGGAGAACAAGAAAATTGAAAAGCAACTCTCTCCTCTTCTTCTCCTCTCTTCTCTCACGCCATTTCTGTTCTGGTTTTTTCTTGGACTGTCGTGAACAAAATGGAGGGAAGCAGTGCGTTTTGTGGCAAAACAAGAGTGCTAGCACACTCCGGGATCATGCCAAGGTGATAAGGGAAGTATACCCATGAGCAAGGAACGTTTTGATGAAGTTTGGAGCTCGTTTTTCTTGATCAAAATGGCGCAAAACAGAAGCACAAACTGCTGCAGTTCACGCACATGAGCAGTGGGCAGTGAGCAGAATTTCAGTTCGTTTTGTTGCCCAAATCGTCTCTCAACCGCTCGATGTAAGTATTCCGCACTTCCGTCGTTGTATTCGCTTATGATTCATGCTTGAGTTTTGATCTTGGGACCTATAGCATCTCCAACATTGTTAAAGCTAGGTGATGGTTTGGTGTCTTCCTTCACTCACTACCTTTCTATTAGGAAAAGCTGCGAAGGCACCTGGATTATTATTACTTGTAGCTCATTGTGACAGACTAGTTTGGAGGACTCGTTGTTTATTCCTGACACCAAGCGATAAGAGCCTAAGAGGCTTGGGTACTTAAGAGAGCCTCGCTCCACCCTCCCTCTCAGGAATCTACAACTGGGAATTCATTTGACAGTTAGTCATATACCGTAACTCGTTGGCACGTACCGTAAGGTATAAAAAGGGTGCGCTCACTTGGTCGCTCGAACCCTTGAGTGGGGAGTCCTAGTTGTGGGTAAACCTTCGTCAGCGGGGGCCTTTGTTTAGATTCTTTTAAACCTGCATGTGAACCTTAGTTGTATGACCTATAGAAATCATTTCTTTTATGCTTGTGTTTGGGACCATCGTTATTTGGATTCAATTGGACTTTTGTCAAGAGATATGAACTGGTTGGGCCATTTAAACTGGAACGAGTTCGTGTCCTTTGACAATTGGGTCAAAAGTTTCTAAAATGTCGATGGACCATTTTGTGTTTAGGCCTCTTATTATTTGAAGTCATTTAGCCATGTTATCGCAAAGTGTAAACATGTTGGGCCATTTCAACTGGGACAAGTTTGCATCGCGCAATAATTTGATTGAACACTTTAAAATGATAATGGGCCAATTAGTGCAAATTCTTTTATAAGCTTATTTATTCCATACATAGCATACATGACATGAACTCATGCATACACGCATAATGCTAACCCTTTTATGTCTTAAAAGCCATCATAGATTCCCGTTGGGTTAGGAAAGCAGAGAGACTCGTCAAGAGACCGTCAGTCAACATGAGCAAGTTAGCAAGCGAGGGATCCCGTCTGGATCAATTGGAGACCAAAGTAACCGAAATTATTGAGATATTGCAAATATTGACCAATGCTATGGTCAATTTGGCCGCACTCCGTATAGCCAATAACAGGGACAGATTGAAGCTGCACTTTGCCTGAAGGAAGGAAGAATGAGCAGTCACCAAGGAAATTGGCGGAAGGCCTAACCCAACGGGATAGGAAACATATACATGCATACACGTAGCACACTTGCAATTCTTGTGTTTGTTCTATGTTTGCAGGTTTCAAACAGAAGAGGAAAACCAGTAAGAGGAAACACATGGCGCCGAGAAGCACAATGAGGGTCTCACCCATCATGAACAGGGAGGACCTCTACACTTGCATACGTATACATTACATGCACACGTCTTATTATGTTGTTTTGTGTTCGCAGGTTTTAAAGAAGAAAAAAGGAAAAAGAAAGCGGCAAAGATCAAAAGGTGACACAAGCACTGAGGATGACATTGAAGACACATTGACAGATGAATTTCGGTCATGTCTGGCTGAAGACGATGAATTTAGTGCTAACAGAGAGGCAACCCATACACTTTGTTGCGATTTCTATTTTCATGTTTTCTGTATACATGTCGTAGAATTTTTAATTTTGTGTGTTATTTTAGTAGGTAAAAGTGAAGACATAGCATTTTAAGACAGAGGGAATGGTGCTTGGCAATCACAAAGATGGGAGCTAATTCATTAGTGGTGGCAGAGTAAAAGAAGAATTCCTGAGACGCATCCTAATGAACTTATACCAAGCAAGAGGCGTATTGAGTACACAATTCCTTTGCTTTAATTATTGCTTTGATTTACCTTCTTTTGTTATTTTATGTTATTTTCGTGGACAGGATCCACAACTTTTTGACCTTTTAGGACTTCTTTTGGTATTTTCTTTTATTTTCGTGGATAAAATCCACGACTTTTTGACATTTCACGATTTCTTTTGTTGTTTTCGTAGACAGGATCCAGTGACTTTTGACTTCTCATGACCTCTTTTGTGGTTTAGCTAACCATCATTCCGTGAAAGGTATTAGTACAATTATTACTTATCCCTTTTCAAGTACTATAAATTCAGCTCAATATTTCTCTCCTCAACACATTCAAATATACATCCAAGTAAAAGAGAGAAAATGGAAGCCACTTCAAGAAGACGAGTTGAAACCATTTGTGTGTTTTGCGGTACCAGTGTGGGTACTAAACCGCAATACATAGAGGCAGCACAAGAATTGGGTCGAGTCATTGCTGAATGGAATATGCACTTAATATACGGTGGATGTAATCTTGGACTGATGGGAATTGTTTCAAAGGCTGTACATGACGGAGGCAGTCCAGTTCTGGGAATCATCCCAAAACCTTTGGCGGAGGCGAATCTGATAGGACCATCAAACGGAGAAGAATTGCTCGTGCCGGGAATGTCAGAGCGACTGGTGGAAATGATTAACCGTGCATATGCTTTTATTGCTCTACCAGGAGGTTTGGGCACGTTGGAGGAAATTTTTATAGTGCTATCTTGGGCGAACCTGAACATACACCAGAAACCTCTTGGATTGTTTAACGTTGATGAATTTTATGATTTTCTCTATGTGTTTCTTGAAGACAACCGAAGAAATGGGTTCGTAACAAAACCTGTGAACGAACTCCTTTTCACAGCCAGAACTGCACAGGATTTAATTGACCAAATCTTGGCCTTTGAACCGCATGTAGACCCTATCCTTTCCGAGATCAAATGGTCAGAGGACGATCGTGGTAAAAAGCGTAAACTAAATCTGGATCTTAACCTCTAGTCTTCTGTATTAGTATCTTGTTTATTTTGTGTTATTTAAATAAAAATGAAAAAAAAATGATGAGTGAGAGAAGTCTTTGATAGTTAGACATATGCCCGGTGATGACATTGTTTGCTGTAGGGAGAAACCCTAGAAATGATAAGTGCGAGCCATGCTCTCGTCCGATATTCTGAATGGATTGATCTCAGCTAGACTCGTGAGCACTTGATAATGGGATCCTAGCAGTAGAAGCCTGGGTGGTTAGCGAGGTGACTAGTTGAAGAGATTGTGGATTGGTGAATGACCGTTTACCTGGAAGTCCACCCTGGTTTACTGATGCTATGATATATGATATGGTTGGAAAAAAAAAAGTCTCTGAAATAAAAAGAAAAGAAAAAAAATAAACCACTTATAACCGATAAGCGTGAAGCTACCCATGGGCGAGTATTAGGACCACCATGAGGAGAAATGCTACCTTAAAGGGTAGGTGTGTCAGAAAAAGAAAAGAGAAAGAAAAAGAAAAAAAAGAAAGAAAAAAAAGAAAAAAAAAATGAAAATGAAAAGAAAGAGACAAAAGAAAAAAAATGAAAACCATATCATGTTGAGTATGCTGAAGTAATCATAGAATATGATTAAGACATCCAGGTTGGTTAGACCCACTAGTTCGATTCTCTGAAACGAAATCACCAAGTTGGCTTACTTAAGGAGAAAGCTGTGAAAGAGCCTTAGCACACACACACTGGGAGTCTAGTTCAGATCACCTATTCAGACGATCGGAGTTGAGTGTATCAAGTACTTTGAAGGTTCTCTGGTTTTGACACGAAGCATTCGTTGATGACGAAAATATGTTTAGCTATCAGGAATTGTCTCGAGGAGAGCAATAAAGTATGTTGAAATAAATCATTCACATCATTACCAGTCTTTGCCGGGTATAGCACTCTGCGGGTTGAGGCCCACATCACTATCAGTCTTTACCGGGTATGGCACTCTGGGGGCGAGGCCCACATCATTATCAGTCCTTGCCGGGTATGGCACTCTGCGGGTTGAGGCCCACATCATAATCAGTCTTTGTTGAGTATGGCACTTTGGGGGCGAGGCCCACATCATTATCAGTCCTTGCCGGGTATGGCACTCTGTGGGTTGAGGCCCACATCACTATCAGTCTTTACCAGGTATGGCACTCTGGGGGCGAGGCCCACATCATTATCAGTCTTTGCCAGGTATGGCACTCTGCGGGTTGAGGCCCACATCACTATCATTCTTTGCCGGGTATGGCACTCCGGGGGCGAGGCCCACATCATTATCAGTCTTTCCCGAGTATGGCACTCTGGGGGCGAGGCCCACATCATCAGATCAGTTTTGCCAGGAACGACACTCCGAGCATGGAGACATCAGATCAGTTTTTCCAGGTACGTCACTCCGGGTATGGAGACATCAGATCAGTTTTGCCAGGTACGACACTCCGGGTATGGAGACATCAGATCAGTTCTACCAGGTACGGCACTCCGGGTATGGAGACATCAGATCAGTTCTGTCATGTACGACACTCCGAGTATGGAGACACAGTATCAGTTTTGCTGGGTATAGCACTCCGGGTATGAAGACACAGCAGCTACAGTATCAATTTCGGGGATGAGTCCCAGGGCCGAGGCCTACAGCAGCATCGGCATCAGTTTCAGGGGTGAGTCCCAGGGCCGAGGCTGGCAGCAGCATCAATATCAGTTTGGGGCGAGGCCTACATCAGTTTCAGTTTGGGGCGAGGCCCATATTAGTTTGGGGTGATACCCACATCAGTATCAATTTGGGGGCGAGGCCCACATCAGTTTCAGTCTGGGGGCGAGGCCTACATCAGTATGAGCCCCATGGTCGAGGCCCATATCAGTATTATTTTGGGGCGAGGCCCATATAAGTATCCGTCTAGGGGGCGAGGCCCATATATCAGTCTGGGGGTGAGGCCCATATCAGTATCAGTTTGGGGCGAGGCCCATATCAGTATCAGTCTGGGGGCGAGACCCACATCAGTATCAGTTTGGGGCGAGACCCATATCAGTCTGGGGGCGAGGCCCATATCAGTATCAGTTTAGGGCGAGGCCCATATCAGTATCAGTCTGGGGACGAGGCCCACACTAGTATCAGTTTGGGGTGAGGCCCATATCAATATCAGTCTGGGGGCGAGGCCCATATCAGTATCAGTCTGGGGGCGAGGCCTATATCAGTATCAGATTGGGGCGAGGCCCATATCAGTATCAGTCTGGGGGCGAGGCCCATATCAGTATCATTCTGGGGGCGAGGCCCATATCAGTACCAGTCTGGGGGTGAGGCCCATGTAAGTATCAGTCTGGGGGCGAGGCCCATGTAAGTATCAGTCTGGGGGCGAGGCCCATATAAGTATCAGTCTGGGGGCGAGGCCCATATCAGTATCAGTCTGGGGGCCAGGCCCATATCAGTATCAGGGGTGAGGCCCATATCAGTATCAGTTTGGGGCGAGGCCCATATCAGTATCAGTCTGAGGGCGATGCCCATATCAGTATCAGTCTGGGGGGCGGGGCCCATATCAGTATCAGTCTGGGGGCCGAGGCCCATATCAGTATCAGTCTGGGGGCGAGACCCATATAAGTATCAGTATGGGGGCGAGGCCCATATAAGTATCAGTCTTGGGGCGAACCCCATATCAGTATCAGTCTGGGGGCGAGGCCCATATCAGTATCAGTCTGGGGGCGAGGCCCACATCAGTTTCAGTCTGGGGGCGAGGCCCACATCAGTGTCAGTCTGGTGGCGAGGCCCACATCAGTACCAGTTCAGGGTCGAGGACCCACTACATCATCAGTTCGAGGGCGAGGTCCCTATTGTCAGCGTTGTTGGGTCGAGGTGCCCAGGGTCGAGGTGCCCCCGTTGTCGGTTGTAGTTCCGGGTCGAGGTACCCAGGGTCGAGGTGCCCACTACATCATCAGTTCGAGGGCGAGGTCCCTATTGTCAGCGGTGTTGGGTCGAGGTGCCCAGGTCGAGGTGCCCCCGTTGTCGGTTGTAGTTCCGGGTCGAGGTGCCCATTATATCATCAGTTCGAGGGCGAAGTCCCTATTGTCAGCGGTGTTGGGTCGAGGTGCCCGGGATCGAGGTGCCCCCGTTGTCGGTTGTAGTTCCGGGTCGAGGTGCCCCCGTTGTCGGTTGTAGTTCCGGGTCGAGGTGCCCAGGGTCGAGGTGCCCACTACATCATCATTTCGAGGGTGAGATCCCTTTTGTCAGCGGTGTTGGGTCGAGGTGCTCAGGGTCGAGGTGCCCCCGTTGTCGGTTGTAGTTCCGGGTCGAGGTGCCCAGGGTCGAGGTGCCCACTACATCATCATTTTCGGGATGCGTCCCAAGGTCGAGGCCCATTTTTGGCAACTTTATCGGGATGCGTCCCAGGGCCGTGAGCCCCGTTGTCGGTTGTAGTTATCGGGATGCGTCCCAGGGCCGTTGGCCCCCTGTACCTTTGGTTTTGGGATGCGTCCCAGGGTCGAGGCCCATTTTGTCAGCGGTATTGGGATACGTCCCAGGGCCGAGTACCCCGTTGTCGGTTGCAGTTATTGGGATGCGTTCCAGGATCAAGGTCCACTGCAATTCCAGTTTGGGGATGCGTCCCAGGGTCGAGGCCCACACATCAGTTGCAGTTATTGGGATGCGTCTCAGGATCGAGGTCCACTGCATCATCAGCTAAGCGGAGCAGCAGGCAAGTCAGGTGGCAGCTGGCGGGCCAGGTAAATAAAAATGCATTGCATAACTTTGATAGGATTGTCACTGTTACACATTACACAAGTCCCATGAAAGTGGGGGCGACTGTAGGAGGCACTATGCGTTCCATGAAAGTCCCGATGATGAGCCTCGAATGGAGGCACTACTTTTTTAGTTGCGGAAGTCACGGAAAGCGGTCGTCGGAAGGGAAAGGTCAAGAATTAACATTTTTGTTGGATTCGGTTCGCTCGTTCAAGCTTCGGGTTCGCTCGTTTGGTCTCAGTTTTGAATTTATCCTCGGCCCGGTCCACAATAATACCCATGAACCCCCATCCCCACGTGAATGACAAGAAGCAAACCACTACACCCTTACAAAGCCACTCACCACAAATGCCACCTACTAGCCTCACAAATCACAAAAGCCATGCAACACCCAAAGACCACCCATGCTTCACGTGAACCAAACCATGCAAACACCAAACAACAAACAGCCAAAACGCTAACCAACAAAAGCCACAAAAACCCATGCAACCACCCAGGAGCCCATACAAAGCATCTCACCCAAACACTAGCAAACAAACCTATGCAACCACCCTCCTTTACGCCAATAAACTACCCATACACCCTCCATGCAACCCATAACGCCCATGCCGTCTCCCTCACTCTAAAAGAAGCCATATAAACCCTAGATACCACACACACAAGGGGCTGGCATTCATTCATCTTGACTCACCAAAAAAAAGGACTTCACTACCACACGCCTAGCCAAGACCCCCTAACACTCTCCTTTTATCAACAAAAACTTCACGGAAAACAGCCGATTCAAATGCCCCTAACCTTCATCATTCACGCCAAGATCCCTTCACACAGCCCTCACGCATAGCCACACCACACTGCCACTGCCAGCCCCCTACGCCATTCAAGCACAGCCCACGTAACTCTCCGCAGCTCACACACATTCCTCAGCCATGATAATAACCCTAAGCCATTCACGCCAAGATCCCTCTCACACTACCCCTCATCCTCCATGTAACAAACTGCCACAAATGCAACCATAACTCACGTTGATCAGCCATTCACTAGCCAAGAATTCACTCCATCCAACAAAGCCTCACACAGCCACTGCAACCTTAAAACTGATCATCATATTCACGCACCAAAGGGGGGGACATACACCATTTTGGGGAGTTCATAAATCACAAACTTACATCACTGCCCCTTTAAGCCATGATCTGCAGCCACTTAGCAATCCACACAGCCTACTGACCTTCACCATGCACATCACTACCCATTCATGATGCACGTACAAGCCCTTTAACCACTCGGCCCCTTCACGTGAATCGCAGCTCAACCCTCACTTACTCAGCAAGCGCTCGACGTCCCAATTCCAACAAACAAAAACCCCCCTCACGCAGCAGCCCAGATCCTCTCTCTCTCCAGCACCACATGCAAAAGCCAAGCAACCCTCTGACCGACTAAACTGCTCCCTTCTCTCTTCAACAGACAAAAATCCAAACATCCAAACAAACAAGAGTAGCCCCCCACAGCCGACTAAATAAACAGCAAATCAGCAGCCCATTCACCGTTAAAACGTACCCTTCTCGCAGCCCTCCAGTGACGGCTCACAAACAAATGAATAAACCCTTCAACAAAGTCCCTTAGCCGAAACATAGCAACCCTAACCGACAAAGCCAAGCCTCCACGTGAACAACAGTGCACTTTAATCAACAAAAACCGAGCAAACAGAGGCCAAAAAGAAGAGAAAAATAACACCAGCAGTGTGACACTTCAGCGTAAACCAACTAACCCAAAACCGAAGACAAAACAAGCTCCATACGTGAGCAATAGACAGAAAATAACCAGTCCAAAACAGTCCCCGAACCAACCCCAAAACAGTAGCAAAACCGACCCTAAAACAGTCCCCGAAACAACCCCAACACAGCAGCAAAATAACCCCAAAACCAGTCCCAAAAATCACCCAAAACCAGCGGAAAAATCATTCCAAAACAGTGAAGAAACCGAGTCCCTAAAACAGACAAAATAGTAGAAATAGCGGACCACTGAAAACAGAGAAAACAGTGAACCCATGAAAACAGCGGAAATAGCGGACCAGTGAAAATAGTGAGAACTGCAGAAATAGTGGACCAGTAAAAATAGTGGAACGATAACCATTCCGGCACCGTGGCACGCACTACCGAAAATAGACTAAAAAGGTTAGACCTGAGGGCACCCTTTTATCATTATCATTATTTTTAGTTATTTATTACTTTATTTCGCATGAGTATTGTGAATTGGTGCATGATGTGATTTCCAGGTGAACGGAATATGTGTTCTCTCTTGCGGTATATCGGATGGAAACCTGGACGTAAATTCCGTAGCCGAATCCGAATGGACGGTATTGCGTTTTGCACTCGGGATACAATGCCACGTACCACTTGAGAGGACACACGTATTTCGTTTTATCCAACCTTGTATTCGAGCATGATTAGGCCCAATATGTTATTTATTACTTAAGCATGATTAGGTCGTTAGCATGTTAGTTACCTATGCATGTTATAGTTATTTTCTTTCGTACTATGAGTTTAATCTATGTCTATGCTTATGTTGTTATTTAGTTTTCGTGTTTGATAACTCAGCATGTTCATTGGTGATATCGTATGTTTGCCGTTATCATAACCTACTTTCAAAGCATGCAAAACTTAGATTAGGATTTACTTTGATGAATGCGAACTAGATCTAAGTTACTCTTGAGCATGTATGTTGCGTAGACAAAGTTAAATTATTGCACAAATCCATTCATTACAAGTGGCATAAGTAAGGGACCATTCTGAACCCAACGGTTTGAGGTCTTCCATTGCGAGGGGTGAGTGCGGCCCTTAAATCATTTTCTCGGTTCACACCGGGTGGCTACTCCATTTTATTTCTCCGGTTTAGTCCCCTGTGGGCTACTCTGTACTCCCGACCGGGCCTCGAGCCCGGAACAGCGTCGCCCAGTTTCTGTTGTCTACACCTACTAGTCAAAATGGTGATGGGGAATGGGGCAGTGAGACAATCAGATTTAGAAGGGAAAGAGTTCACCGATCCCATCAATGTGGACAGACTGAAACAATACTTGCATTAAAAAAAAAAAGAAAGGCTCGTTGGGTTGAAAATCCGGAAAAGATATCCCAAGCAAAATATAGAGCATGAGTGAGCAAGAAAAATGGTTAATTGTAAAATCTGTGAGGAATAGTTAGCGACAGAGGTATCCTTGCAATGCGGTTCATTATTTCTTACATATGTACTAAGAAGTAATGCAAACGCCTTTATTGAAACAAATGTTCAAGATGTTCATAGATTCCATAAATCTCAGCTAACCAGGAAAGATTAGAGTCAAGTAATTACAAATCACGTCTTTTGTTTCTTAGATGCTGGGTCAAGGTCAGGAGATCTAGGAGAATGAGCGTTGTGAGGCCCCAGGGCAGCGACGGGCCACATTCAGCACTGAGACCATTTGGTCTGGAAATGGTCCAAGAGGCGACGAGACGGGGGCCCACTTTGGAAAGTACGCTATCTAGGGACATGATGATGGAGACACCCAAATTATCGAGGAACCCTAGCGGGAAGATAGAACGAGCTAGAGTGTAGGCCGGGAAGGGGTACGCAGTGCTCGAGGAAATCCACAGTGACATGACTAAGACGCCACAAAAGATACATCCACGTGATATTTGCAGTAGTAAGCCGCAGCAGCCACTCATGCCATCCGTATAAGGAAGGTTTTTCTTCATTAAGGCCCGAGCAAGGTGGTGACGAGGGCCATAAGAAATAAAGACAGGAGCCGGAGGAGGAACAATAAGTCTTAACTTCTCTTGCAACCATGCAATCGGCCCATGCAATCCACGCGGCCCAAAACCCCATGTATGCCAAATCCCCTCAACAAATCACTTGCCAAACTTAACAAAGGTTTGAAATCCCATTCTTGCCAAATATGCAAGATCCTAGACCCAAACTAGAAAGGATTCTCACTTCCTAATATAAGTGATTTGAGTTTCCCTTATAAATCCCTTAAGCACCTTATATGGAAAGTGAGATCTTGACACAAAAGAGAGGAAAGAGGCTGCCAAAGAGGAGTGGCGGCAACTTGAAGAAAAAAAATAAAGAAAACCCTAGGAGTCAGGAACTATAAAAGAAAGGGAAGATGACCGGCCAAAAGGGAGGAAAAAAACAAAAAAGAAGGAAAAAAACTTAAGAGGCGGCCATCATCCTCATCGTCCAACAATAGCAGCGTGAAGTAGAAGGCAAGTCTGGACGTGGAATCAGTGAACCAGAATTTGAGAGGAACCATCGACATCAGCGTGTGGAGAAACCATCACCCAGAACGTGAGCCAGACGTGGGAAGAAAGCAAACATGGACGTGCAGACCTGGACGTGAACGGCGTGAACCAGTAAGCACCAGCATGAGAAGAAACCATCCTCAACGTGAACTAGTGGCATCAGCATGAAAAAACTAGAAATAGAAACCGGCAACAAGAAACAACAACCAGCAACCAAAAACAGCAAACCAGCAACCAGAAATAGCGAACCAGCAACCAGAAACCAGAAACAGCGAACCAGCAACCAAAAAATAGAAATTGGAAAACCCTAGACTTGAGAAGAATGAGAAATCGAGTGAGAGAGAGAATCAAACCAAAACTTGAAACCAAACTTCGATCCTTACGGAGACTGCCTAACGCACTTCCGAGAAAGCAACTTAAATGGTAAGACCTGAGGGCACCCTTACCATATTTATTTTTATAGTTCCGGATGCTGCATGTCTGGTAGGACGTGAAATACGTCCAGCCGGGTATGCGAAGCCCTACATCAAAAGAATGGCCAAATCTCTGCCCATATTTCTTCTTTGGCATTTCTATTGGGAAGCGGCTGCGAGTGCGCAACGGAAAATTAAAATTATCATTCCGCTTTCCCTTTGCCCAACACCCATTTGTTTTGATTATTCTACAAGCCTAGGCATATTACTATATATTCTAAGCATAAAACTCATAAAACATGCAAAGAACATAAACCTAAACATGCTAACTATCATAAGAAACTCTTATAAAAAAAGAAAGAAAGAAAAAGACTACTTGAACCGAAGACTCCTACAGTCCTCCCTCCAATCTACAAGATTTTCTCGAACTCAGCAAGCTCTTCCACGTTCCAAAGAGCCACCCAAGTGTGTGGCCTCCAAGATGCAGACACCAAAGCCAAAACTCAACGGCAAGACTACGCCTTGAGTGCACAGGTATTTTGCCCTTGGTGCTAGCCTAGACAAATACCTCAAAACTTATAACTCGAGGTTCCTCTAGTCAATTAGACTTAAGAATCCTCAAAATCAGTGGCTTACTCTTAAACTTTAGAGTTGCTCACTTATATAAAACCAAGATATGAAAGGTTTTGGTGTAAAAAAATTGTGAAGAATTCTTTGGGTTTATATAGTGCTTCAAAGACAACAAAATTAAATAAGAATCCGATGTGGGATAAAAGCTAATTTAATATTAGCCATTGGATCTTAATTTAATGGTTTAATGAGATTATAAAACCCTAATAAGAGTTTGGGCCGAATTGGAATTTAAAACAAATAACAAAAAAATATTTACTATTCACGTTACTATTCACATGAATAGTAATTTTTTTTATTCCAATTCCCAAAGTGCCCCTATCGTCATTCACCAATCCCTAAGCCACTATGGAACCTCATAAATGATCTGTTCAATAATTAAACACATTGAACCATTTATGAACAATTCCTACAGCAATCATATATGCTATTATATTTGTACTGTGCACTGTTAACCATTGATTTTGACTTTGTTGTGTGTGTGACCTTTTGGGTCCTCCTCAAGTTGGACATGAAATGAAGCGTGATAATCTAATCGAACATAAATTATCCTCCGATCAGATGGTCGTTTGATTTCAATGACGAATGTTGACATCTAGCAACATGGCAAGGCCTCCAAATGAGAAGGAAAGATATATATATAAACCCATTCTGTATGCGATTTACATATGATACGGTCCCTCGCCTCACTGTATCCCCACCTATTGACCTAGGGTATGGAAAATGTCTACACATATGGTCAAAGGTATGATGTTGATAGTGTCATGAATCGTGCTAACCCAAGAATCTCATATGATTCTTCCGTTGTAGCCACAATCTCAAGATCTGATCACACATATCAACCCACGAACTTGAATACTACTCTTGTAAGAAAATATTATCCGAGCGAGTGGCGATTCTCTGTTGTATTCTTACAAACTTCATGTGTTTCAACAAATAACCCAATCATACCCTTATTACCGGATCTTTTGAACCTGGGAAGGAGAATGTCAAAGTTATTTGATCCACACATAAGATTGTAAAGACCTCAAGTCAAAGGACTTGTCATATAATCGATACATGAAAGTTCTCACATACACATGGGATAAACACTCCATATGAAAACTTTCGGCGGTCAGTTCGATGGACACGAGCAACTCATGCATCCATGTGATACACCAAGCAGACAGATCTCCACTAGTAGCCTATGAGATCGGCTACCCCACTTAAGGGCAGATCATATCATCATGCTAGTCTCTCCGCTTTGTGAACGCCCAGATTATTCACAAAACTATGACTAGGAACATTTAAGAGTAATGATTATCATAAAGCGTGGAAGCCATCGTCTTATTACTCCAAGGGCTTTATTACAGTGTTGATGATTCATATAAGTTATGAAAGACACATATAATAAAGATTTCTATTTTATTAATTAATGAAAATATTACAAATACATGTACATATAGCCCATCCACAAGTTGGGTATAGGGCATATCCCTAACAATCTCCCACTTGCAATATAGCCAACTAGTATGAATCTTGACACCATACTCTCAGGTGTGCCTATCATGCTTTTGTTGAGTCAGCCCTTTAGTAAGAGAATCTGAAGATTATCTTATGTGGGTATTTTCCCTATAATAACTTCTTTTCTCTCAACAATCTCCCTGATGAATGAAATCGCCTTGAGCAATGTGGGACCTTGGTTCATTTGATTGAGCAATGGTGCCCGTGTTGTCATAGTACATCGTGACGCCATTATTTATCGCGGGAAGCACTTCCAGCGCCGTGATGAACTTCTTTATCCAGACAGCTTCTTTAGCTGCCTCAGATGCTGCAATATACTCGGCTTCAGTTGTGGAGTCTGCTGTAGTTGACTGTTTTGAGCTTTTCCAACTTACAGCACCGCCATTTAATGTAAACATATATCCTCTTTGCGATCTTCTGTCATCCCTATCGGTCTGAAAGCTCGCATCACAGTGTAACCAATGACTTTCATCTCAGAACAATCTCGTATGTCAAAAACACATCCTTAGTTCTTCTCAGATACTTGAGGATTGTTTTGACAGCTGCCCAGGTGTGCTCACCAGGATTTTCCTGATACCTGCTCTTTATGCTAAGGCATATAAGAGACATCAGGTCTTGTACATAGCATGGCGTACATGATCGATCCTATTGCTGATGCATAACAGATCCGACTCATACGCTCTCTATCTGAAGGAGTATGTGGACATTTCTCCTTAGATAATTTGATTCCATGACAAGTAGGTAAATTACCTCTTTTGGAATCTTCAATTTTGAACCTTTTCAAAACTTTATCTATGTACGTAGATCGAGAAAGTCCTAACAACCTCTTAGATATATTACGGTAGATCTTAATGCCGAGGATGTAGGCTGCTTCTCCTAAATCTTTCATGGAGAAATTCTGAGATAACCATTGCTTGGTGGCTTGCACCATGGGAATATCATTCCTGATGATTAATATGTCATCGACATATAATACAAGAAATACAAAAGCAATCCCACTACTTTTCCTGTAAACACAAGGCTCGTCTACATATTTGATGAAGTCAAATTCTTTGATTGTCTCATCAAATCGTATATTCCAACTTCTGGAGGCTTGCTTGAGTCCATAAATGGATCGTTTAAGCTTGCATACTTTATTATGATCATCCTAGATGCAAACCCCTCAGATTGTGTCATATAGACTTCCTCCACGAGGTTCCCATTAAGGAAAGCTATTTTGACATCAATCTGCCAAATCTCATAATCAAAGTGTGCAGCTAGTGCCAGTAAAATTCGAATGGACTTTATCATTGCAACATGTGAGAAGGTTTCGTCATAGTCAATTCCTTGGATTTTTCTATAACCTTTCGCCACCAACCTAGCCTTATAGGTTTGGATGTTGCCTTCTGCATCAATTTTACGCTTGTAAATCCACTTGCAGTCTATTAATTTATCCCTTCAGGTGCATCTACCAAGTCCTAGACTTGATTATGATACATAGAGTCTATTTCGGATTTCATGGCCTCAAGCCACTTGACTGAATCAATGTCACGCATTGCTTCGTCATAACTGGTGGGATCATCATTATCAATGACCTGATCATGTTCCTCATCAATATGGAAACGATATCTTTCAGGCTCATGTCTTTCCCTACCAGACCTTCTGAGTTCATAACCTATTGGTTGTTCCGTCGCTACCCTTTTTTAGGGGCCTGGGGTTTAGTTCTATGTTGTTTTGTTTTTTCTCATACCTCTTCGAGGTCAAGTCTACTCCCACTATATTTCTTGAGAAGGAATTCATTCTCTAGAAATTTAGCATTTCGTGAGACAAATGTTCTTTGTTCATTTGGGACGTAGAACACATATGCTTGGAGTTCAAGTCATATCCTACAAACTTACATGTATCTGCCCTATATCCAATTTGTTAGTTTGTGTGAGATTGACATATGCGTCACTCCCCAAACTCTTAGATAACTAAGACTAGGACGTTTCCCAAACCATAACTCATATGGTGTTCTTGGAAGGAACTTGGTTTAGTAGTAGTGTTGCAGTTTCTTAAGTAAGACCCCAAAATGAAGAGGTAGATCCGTGTCTGGCATCATTGACCGGACCATATCTAATAATGTCTGATTTCTCCTTTCGGAGACCCCATTATACTGTGGAGTTCCCGGAGGAGTCCACTGGGAAAAAATGCCATTTCCCTCAAGTAATCTTGAAATTCATTGCTTAAGTATCACCACCTCGGTCAGACCTTAGTGACTTAATACATTTTTTAAGCTGGTTTTCTACTTCAACCTTGAAGTTTGAATTTCTCAAAGGCTTCAGATTTGTACTGCATAAGGTACACATACCCATATCGCGAATGATCATCGATAAAGGTAATGAAGTAGGAGAATCCACCTCTAGCGGTGACTGATATTGGTCTGCATACATCAGAGTGTATGAGTTCTAATGTCTCTGCTGCACACTGTCATTTACCTTTGAAGGGTAATTTGGTCATTTTACCAACTAAACAAGACTCACAAGTTCCATAAGGTTTATATTTGAATGTTTTGAAATACCAATCCTTATGTAGCTTAGTTAATCTTGTTTCATTGATATGACCTAAGCGACTGTGCCATAGAAGTGATTCATTGAGATTATTCGAGTTAACGTTGTATATATTAGAGGTTGAACATTCTTTGTTAGTTTGTAAGACATAGATACCATTATTCAAAATACCATCTCCATATTTTATTTCATTGAAATAAATAGAACATTCATTACAACTTATTAGGCATGAAAAGCCTTTATTACATAAAAAGAAATTGAAATGATGATGTTTTTCTAGAGAATGTACATAAACACAATCTTTTAAGTCTAAAACTAAACAATTCGGCAAAACTAATGAATAAGTCCCCACGCACAATGCAGCCAGTTTTGCTCCATTACCAATGCGTAAGTCAACCTCCCCATGACGGAGTCTCCTACTATTTCTCAGGCCCTGCACATTGTTACACAAGTGAGTCCCACAACCGGTGTTAAGCACCCAAGTAGAAGGTTCAGATTTTTGAGAATATAGTTCAATCATATACAACATACCTGAAGAATTGGGCTTCTTGGCCTCTTGGGCTTCCCTAGCTTCCTTGGCTTTCAAGGATCTGCAGTCTTTCTTTCAATGACCATTCTTTCCACAAAAGAAACATTTCCCCTTTCCCTTTTTCTTCTCTACCTTACCATTGGGCTTTAGGTGATCTGGAGCCTTGGCCTTGCCCTTAATTTTCTTTAGGCCTCGTGCCTTCAGGTCTGTACCCGTAAGCATGACGGAGGTTTTAAGCTCCGATTTCAAGTCATTCTCTGCTTGGTTTATCAGATTGTGCAATTCTGCTAAAGTAGCTTCTTTATCATACATATGAAACTGTATAATAAAGTTAGAGAATTCTTTTGGTAAGGACTGAAGAATTAGATCGTGACCTATCTCATGATCCATGATGAACCCGAGGTTGGCCAATTTTTCAATGTGGCCAATCATCTTAAGCACATGTCCACTAACAGATCCTTCCTTATATCTTGTTTGAAATAAGGCACATGACACTTGGAATCTCACGGTATGAATGGAAGTTGCATACAACTCATTCAAATGAAAGATGATGGTTTGAGCATCCAAATCTTCGTGAGCTTTCTGAAGTTCGTCCGATATAGAGCCAAGCATTATGTAAACTGCTTGCTCATCATCATCGACGTGTTTCTTCCAAGCATCAAATGTATCTTGGTTAGCATCTTGTGCGGGTTCAGGGGGAAATGGTCTTTCAAGAACATAGAAAATATTTTCTTGTCGTAAGACAATTTTAAGGTTTCTAAACCAGTCATTGTAGTTGTCCCCTTTGAGCTTATGCTCATCAAGGATGGAACGAAGTGATACTCTATTTGTCATTTGAATGTTTGTGAATTATTTTAACCCACATGTTAAGAGAAAATGTTAAAATTAGGAATATGTTTTCATTAATGTTTCATAATAACATAAGCTTTTAATATTATGAAGTTGCTCCCACTCAATTGTTTTAAAATTTTAAGCAAATCGCATCAACCCCAATATGATGGATTTCTTGTGGGCAAGAATCCCATTATAATCATTTTATAACTCCGACTAGGGCCGGTCGTTATAAAATACGATAATTAGGTAGGTTCCCAACCAATTTATGATATAAATCACAATTCCTTGATCACTGGGTTGGGCAATCAAGCATGCCAAACTTATGCTAGTCCTTGTGGACACCCAATCTTTGCCACTAAGTTATAAGACCACGCCTAAGGGTCGCTGCGTCTTATGACTCAGAAAAGTCAAACCATTGTCAATAGTATGATTTAGGGACAAATTGGTATTGGTCAGTCTGGTAAAACCTAGTCCTGCCAATACGGTTTAAGCCCTTTGGTTCTATACTTTACAATGGGAGGCAAATTTTAGACTTAAGGTATTATTGAGGATTTTAGAAAGTTTAAGTGAATAACTGTCAAATGGATTGCTCCATTGAAAATTCACCAGAGGGAGGGTGGAGCGAACTCTTTTAAATACCCTTAACTCTTAGGCTTTGAGTAAATGATTATCTAGATGTCTTCACAACTTTTCCTTTTGGCTATAAATAGGTAGTGAGTGAAGGAAGACACCAAATCATTATCTAACTCTAGTAATACCTTTGGTTAAATTAACTTTAGTTTGGAAGTTTTATTAACCCCTTGGTCCCAACCAACTTGTATCTTTTATAATGTCTTTTATTATAAACAAGTAATTTATATTTATTAGCCTTAAAGTAATAAATCTCTAAGTTCATCACAGAATAATTAATTAGCTAAGGGATAAGCAATACACTCTCTATTTCTTAGAAAGTCTCTAGATGCTTGCACCCTAAAATAATCATGCCAATTCTAATCATACATAGAATCATCAAGCATATTAGTTTTAATATGTTGGAATTATTTTAGGCATTAAATAACATTGATTAATATTTAATTATGATATTGCATTTTATTTTATTAAAATAAATTTACAATTCACGTTTTTATGCAGACACGTGAACTTTAAATGAAATTTTACAATTCAAATCTTAACCAAATCATGCAAAACTTGTGCCTAATATTACGTTCAGGGTGTTAGCTTTCCAACGAGGTATTAAACACCCAATTTCGAGTTCAAATGAGAGAGAACTAATCAAAACAAAAATGGCGCGCTGATACCACTGTTGGGAAGCGGCCGCGAGTGCGCAGCGGAAAATCAAAATATTTTGCCGTTTTCCCTTTGCCCAAGACCCATTTGTTTTGATTATTCTACAAGCCTAGACATGTTACTATATATTCTAAGCATAAAACTCATAAAACATGCAAAGAACATAAACCTAAACATGCTAACTATCATAAGAACTCTAATAAAATAAAGAAGAAAAATACTTACTTGAACCGAAGACTCCTTCAGTCCTCCCTCCAATCTACAAGCTTTTCTCAAACTCAGCAAGCTCTTCCACAATCCAAAGAGCCACCCAAGTGTGTGGCCTCCAAATATGCACACACCAAAGACAAAACTCAACGACAAGACTACGCCTTGAGTGCACAGGTATTTTTCCCTTGGTGCTAGCCTAGGCAAATACCTCAAAACTTTTAAATCGAGGTTCCTCTAGTCAATTAGACTTAAGGATCCTCAAATCAGTGGCTTACTCTTAAACTTTAGAGTTGCTCATTTATAAAACCGATGTGGGATAAAAGCTAATTTAATCTTAGCCATTGGATCTTAATTTAGTGGTTTAATGAGATTATAAAACCCTAATAAGAGTTTGGGCCGAATTGGAATTCAAAACAAATAACAAAATTTTTTCTACTATTCACATGAATAGTAATTGTTTTTTTTTATTCCAATTCCCAAAGTGCCCTTATCGTCATTCACCAATCCCTAAGCCACTATGGAACCTCATAAATAATCTGTTCAATAATTAAACACATTGAACCATTTATGTACAATTCCTACAGCAATCATATATGCTGTTATATTTGTACTGTGCACTGTTAACCATTGATTTCCACTTTGTTGTGTGTGACCTTTTGGGTTCCCCTCATGTTGGACATGAAATGAATCGTGAGAATTTAATCGAACATAAATTATCCTCCAATCTAATGGTCGTTCGATTTCAATGACCATGGTTGACATCTAGCAACATGCCAAGTCCCCCAAATGAGATGAAAGATATATATACCCATTTTGTATGCGATTTACATATGATACGATCTTTCGCCTCACTGTATCCCCACCTATTGACCTAGGGTACAAACAATGTCTACCCATATGGTCAAAGGTATGATGTTGATAGTGTCATGAATCGTGCTAACCCAAGAATCACACATGATTCTTCCGCTGTGGCCACAATCTCAAGCATTGATCACACATATCAACCCGCGAACTCGAATACTACTCTTATAAGAAAATATTATCCGAGAGAGTGGTGATTCTCTGTTGTATCTTTACAAACTTCATGTGTTTCAAAAAATGATCCAATCTTACCCTTATGACCAGATCTTTTGAACCGGGGAAGGAGAATGTCAAAGTTATTTGATCCACACATAAGATTGTAAAGACCTCAAGTCAAAGGACTAGTCATATAATCTATACATGAAAGTTCTCACAGACACATGGGATAAACACTCCATATGAAAACTTTCGGCGGTCAGTTCGATGGACACGAGCAACTCATGCATCCATGTGATACACCAAGCAGACAGATCTCCGCTAGTAGCCTATGAGATCAGCTACCCCACTTAAAGGCAGATCATATCATCATGCTAGTCTCTCCGCTTTGTGAACGCACAGATTATTCACAAAACTATGACTAGGAACATTTAAGAGTAATGATTCTCATAAGGCATGGAATCCATCGTCTTATTACTATAATGGCTTTATTACAGTGTTGATGATTCATATAAGTTATGTAAGACACATATAATAAAGATTTCCATTTTATTAATTAATGAAACTATTACAAATACATGTACATATAGCTCATTCAGAAGTTGGGTATATGGCATATCCCTAACAATGTCGTTGTTTATTTTTATCTATTTATTCACTTTTATTGTTATTTTATTATTTCGCCTTTATTTTGTTCATGTTGATGATTATACTTATATGCATTGTTATATTATTTCAGGACTATTTTTATGTCTGTTTACTTTGCGTTGATGATTATGTGTGTTATTATCCCTTGTAGTATATCGGATGGAAACCCAGACGTAAATTCCGTAGCAGAATCTGAATGGCTGGTAGTGCGGTCTGTACTTAGGATACAACTCCACGTGCCACTCGGGAAATACTCATATATGTATTTTTACCTCTTTAGTTATTCATTTTGCATTATGTGTGTGATTAATTATTGACATTACATTATACTTTTCCTCTTCTTTATATTTTACATCATTTATATTTATTTATTTCTTTAATCAGTCGCCTTATATTATGCATGAGTTATTTAATTACATCTTTGTGTGGAGCCATATTATTTCTATTAATATTTATGGTTGTGCAAATTTGTGTTTATTTGAATTACCTTGCATGAACTGCATAAGACTTGACTATACCATTGTGTGAACCCAAACATTATACTGGCATAAGTAAGGGACTATTCCGAACCCAACAATTTGAGGTCTTCCCTTGCGAGGGGTAAGTGCGGCCTCAAATCTTTCCCAGTTCACGCTAGGTGGTGACTCCTTCATTCTATGGTTTAGTCCCCCGCGAGCTAATCCGTACTCTGTAGGGGCTGCGAGCCCAAAAGTGTCATGGTCGCCGAACATCATAGGCATAACGGTAAACCCCGCTTCGCTCCAACACATACGTGCTCTCGTAACTAACAAAAACTTTATACAAAAAATACATCTATCGTCACAACCAGAAGTGACACAACTATAATACTCTTATGATATTGATAGTCTGAAATCTATCAATTTCTGATATCATTAAAATGGAAAACGTAAGTCAATCTCTTACAAAACCTTCTTGAAAAAGCAATTGAAAAACTATCTTGTTGTAAACAAAAATCAATTTGAAAATCCATCATCATAAATCGGTATCGAACATCAAGCATAACTCAACTCAATTGGACAAAACATAACAAGCGTCTAATGCCCAAATCACGCACATAGATCGGATAATAAATGAAACGATACCCTATCGATAGAGGGTTGGGTGGCCCACTACAGTTGGACAAACCTCTATACAAGCGCTACGGCGGAAATATATCATATCAAATTATAAGACTGCAAAAACCATATACAAGCGCCGTGACAGAAATATATTATCCTATATTATCATAAACAATATCGAAATGCATCAAAATCAAATTGTAATTCTTTTGAAAACATTCTTCCCCCCAAAACATAAATATGTATAAATCAAAATTAATTCTTTGATGTAAACTGCTTAATCGCGTACAGACCAGATAATGTACGAACCATGTCGACATGGTAGTGGGCCAGTCATTTTTTGATGGTTTGGACCCCAAAACAAGAGCACTGCCCAAGAGGGAATGAAACATATACAAGCGCCACAGAGGGTCAAAAATATAAATTCATCAAGCACCGTGACAAAAACATATTCTCAAGCGCCGAGACAGAAATGTAATATCAAGCACCTCGATGGAAACTATCGGGTATTTATAAGAAAGTTCCTAAAAATTACGTTCTGACTCCCAAAAATTACAGTTACGTCCATATCATGGGTCTTTTTAGAAATTCACATTTTTGAAGTCCATCTGATGTAAATTGTGAAAGGTGTTTAACACAAAAGTTGTTCATCTCGGAAAAACAAGTCCAATAGTTCAAGAATTAGCTCAATCGAAGTTCTTTTTCTATTTTTATAGTAGAAACAAGAAACTTGTACTCGTATAACGATATAAATAGAAATCGCGTAACCGATTTCGAAACCATGCGTTTTCCAACACGACGAAACTTTGCTTAAAAATATTCCAACCTATTTCCCAACACATAAAGTCTTATTTTTGAATATCATGTAGTTCCAAATTCTAAATTTCAATTCAAAAATCTTCCAGAATCACTCTGAAAAATATTCGAAATATTACATTCTCCTGCTTATAAAAATTTCGTCCTTGAAATTTCTCTATTGTTACGTCTGATCATTCAGAATCGAATACACATACGTTACAATCTTACCCGTATTCAGGAATCCTCTCACTTAACACATTTTCAAAAGTCACATATTTTATACATCATTAAAACTAATGCTATTTCAAAAACAAAAAATATCGAATCAATAATTTCATACCAAAAACACATAAAATTTATCATCTCAAATCACACTCCTTCATAGGAACACGCTCAAAAAATTTCAAACTCATCCATCAACAGAAAAAGAAAGTCGAACACTGATTCGATACAGCCAATCACATGCATCATCTGAAACGAGGAACATAACACATGTTCCTTACACGCAATCAAATATAGTACCAAAACGGGAAATTAATACAAATTTCATACTACCCATTTCATCCATAATCTAAAAAGGAATTCATTCATTTCACATCATGTCATTCTATATCATATATGTAAACGATATCAACATTAAAGTTCACATATGTACATATCCCATAGAAAATACATCTTTGTATGGCTGACAACATAGCATACATAACCATCATAATACACAAGAGATCTATGACTAACCATAAACTTACATATGTGCACTCGTAACTAAAATAAACTTTATACAAAAAAAATATATATCTATCGTCACAACCAGAAGTGACACAACCATAATACTCTTATTATGTTGATAATCTAAAATCTATTAATTTATGATATCATTAAAATGGAAAAAGTAAGTCAATCTCTTTCAAAACCTTCTTGAAAAGGCATTTGAAAAACTCTCTTATTCTAAACAAAAATCAATTTCAAAATCCATCATCATAAATCTGTATCGAGCATCCAGCATAACTCAACTCAATAGCACGAAACATAACAAGCGCCCGATGCCCAAATCACGCGCAAAAATCAGACAATAAATGAAACGATCCCCTATCGACAGAGGGCTGGGTCGTTCCACTGCAGTTGCACAAACTCTTATACAAGCGCTACGGCTGAAATATATCATATCAAATTATAAAACTGTAAAAACTATACACAAGCGCCATGACGGTAATATATCATATCGCATATTATCATAAAAAATATCGAAATGCATCAAAATCAAAATGTAATTCTTTTGAAATCTTTCTTCCCCCCAAAACATAAATATGTGTAAATCAAAATTAATTCTTTGATGCAAACTGTTCAATCGCGTGTACAGACCAGACAGTGTATGAACCATGTCGACTGGGTAGTGGGCCAGTCATTTTTTAATGGTCTAGACCCCATAACAAGTGCCCCGCCAACCCGGAATGAAACATATATAAGCACTGACAGAAACAGATTTTTGAGTGTCTCGAGCACCGAGACGGAAACATAATATCAAGCACCTCGACAGAAACATATCGATAAATCTCATAACATGAAAACGTAAATCAAGCGACGAGGTGGAAATATTTTCTTTATCCTTTATAATCAAAATCAAAATAGATGAAATCTTTCTTTCTTCTTTCCTTTCATTTTTCTTTTCAAAATACTTTTTTTTGCCAAAAATCAAATATCAAGTTTTCAAAACATGAATCAAAATATTCGTTCACAATTCAGAATATCAACATCATATATTTGCTTGTACCTCAAAACAAAATGATTTCACATCACCTACATATTCATATTCCTATATAATTACCATACTTTTAACTTAATATACTTATACAAAAATATATATTCATAGCATACAAACATGTACCGATAATCTGAATCATCCATATCAATCAAAGTCATATGACATCATACCATATAATAGAAATCTATTCAAGTAAAAAACATGAGACCTACATGATCTATACGTAACAGAAAACTTACACAGATGATCAGATACCCTGTAGCTACAGTCACCAACACCTCAACCTCTGCTCTGATACAATAATTGTAACACACCGCCAGAGACATGATGCTACCGGTAGGAGACAAGATTGACCTTTCTCCATAAGCCTCTAAATTTACAGAAAATTCGGCATGAAGTATCTTAAAACTGGAGAACCTGGATCACAATCCAATATCAAATGTAATCTAAGAAATTGTCAAACAAATGAAAGGACCTCAGGTCCACAAAAAATGCATCGAAATCATCACCTAAGGGCTCCGTGCCCACATCATCTATCAACACTTATAGGCTCTATGCCCACAACATCATAGGCAATCAAAAATTTACTTAATATATATATATATATATATACAAATAGCGTGCTCAGCACGACAACCAAAACAATAACCAATTATCCTAAACTTCTTAAACTTCTAAAACTTCTCCCAGGACACTTGCAAGGGTGATTGTCGCTTGGGTGATCCGCGTCTCGAGCATGACTTCCAAAGCCGAAGTAGTTGACCCACCTGATATCTAACCTGTAAAACTAGGAAACTGATTTGGTGTGAGTTGTAAAAACTCAGTAAGTAACCATGCTAGTATTACAACAAATAAGCCATATATAAACTATAAACAAACAAGTCAAACATTTCAGCAGTTTATCAAAATAACTAAATTGTTATAAGTTTAGATTTATCAATTTTTATTATCATTTATTCTTTACCATGACAAATTCTCATATCTACATATTCACATATACGCCAATCTATTAGCCGAACATTCAAATCACACAAAACATCAACCCAAACATCGTAAAACAAGTCATTTTACATTGAATCCACTTCCATCACATGAGGCGAGAAGCCAGATTTATTATACTTCATTACAATTAAGCATCTTTGAAATATCATCAAATCGATAAAACAACATACTTCCTTCAATTCTAAATATACTTTCTTTTATTTAAAGCATACATACTTTAACCTTCTTTAATTACGGTAACCTTACAACAATTCATCATCCATAATTTATATGCATTCTCTCAAACCATATCACTCTTCTCTTATATATATGAAATTACAATTTAAATTTCTTACACATATATACATACATGCATATCACGACACACCAAACTCATCGCATGACTTCTCATACACATGTACATCCATGTCAATCACTCCAAGACATCATTCAAATACATATGATTGGAACTAAAAAGTGCATATTTATTGAGAGAATTAAATATCATTTTACATTTGTGATTTCACTAATCCCCTTAATTTAGCACGTTTATGTAATAATATTTAAAATTATGTTTTATTTTTTATTATGATTTTAATCTTGTATGTAGGTGAAATAATACTTTGGATACATATCTAGAAAAATTGACTTGATATTTGGATTTTGGAGTGTTGGAAAATTATGACCCATAACATCACTATTTGTAAAAGACATGGTGTTCTTTGTACAAATTAACTATGTGACAAAGGAAATTGCTCTTTTATCTTTTTGTAATTGGATTACTTAGATATATAAATGATAAAAGTCCATATGATTAGTA
Organism: Zanthoxylum bungeanum; assembly: GCA_019454045.1. NCBI lineage: Eukaryota > Viridiplantae > Streptophyta > Magnoliopsida > Sapindales > Rutaceae > Zanthoxylum > Zanthoxylum bungeanum. The sequence goes on along the minus strand of SKCR01047034.1, from coordinate 34,583 downwards.
CCGGATTAATAAGATATGAGATAATATTAATCCACGAAAGGTTTAATCATTAAATATCCATAGTCATAGTATTATCGAGACTGGACATCGATAATGCGGAATAGGCTAGTATTACACTTGTGCGCGTTATGGAAGCTTAACGAAATAGTTCTCATATATTTAAGTATTGGATACTTATGCAAGTGTGATAGGAGGTTCTTTTAACTGTTGGACCGGGAAAAGCTTCGCTCTGGATAGACCCATAGGAATCCCATTGGTAGTATGACTATGTGTCTATGGGAATCCGAATCAGGGTAGGTGTATGTGGTCTTAATCTGAGACTTGCATCACTAATACTTGCGACAATCAGTATACTTTGGTTTTGGTCATCCGGAGCTTTAATAGGTTCTGTGTACTACTTTTATGGGTATACTGAGAATCGTAGTGTATTGGGTGTGATGTCAAGATGGAAGTATCACTTCAGTCATATAGAGACGATGATCACGCATGGATACAATACTAGTACTCTTAAATGCTGTAGCTATTGGTATAATATGACTAGGTCATGATTATCCGATTATAGAGACTAGTTGCTAGTGATTCGATATATGCTTCGTACGAGGCAGACACAATTCCAACCCTAGGCCTAGCATGTGACATCCGATACTGGATCGTAATACTCAATACATTGTATACTACGCCTGATACATATTATATATATTCCATGTTGAATATATTTCTGGAGAATTGGGTAGGCATGGTGCTTTGCTAGAAGCCAACCATGTCTTGTAAATCGGTGAGAATGTGGTACGGGGTACGCACATGTCGGATAATTCAACAACCGTATTTACTGCCAACATATCCAGTAATCTCTTGGGTCACTTCCCAAAGATTCACCGATGAAATTTGACTTGAACAAAATTAATCTAGAATTAATTATGAGAGAGAAAATTAATCTGGGATTAATTACGGTAAGAATTTATTTGGGATTAAATTCGTATAGAAGAGCGAACGCGATTAATTTGGAATTAATAGGCAAAGTAAATTTAATAGTTAAATTGGATTTTACTATTTAATTTATTTAATTGGGCTAAAATAATATATTGGATATATTAATTGAAATTGGATTTCAATACGGAATTAAAATTGAATTTTAATTCAAGCGAACGAATTGATTTGGAATTAATTCGTAAGTGACATTCGTAATAATTTTGCTAGGCATTATTATTTAGTTAAATTGGATTTAATTACGTTGCGATGGAAAATTCCTTTAGTCGGATTAAATCAACCGGGCCCAAAGTGTGTTGTGTATGCCAACCAAATTTTGAATTTAAAGTAGTGGGACCCACTTTACTTACATCACATGTAACCTTTTGTGATGGAAGTGGTTGGCAACATTAAAGGTTGGACTTTAATTACACATCACACAACTTTTTGGAAATAGTTTTTAAAACTTAAAAAATCACTATTCATCTTCTCTCTTCTAGCCAAAACCCTTGAGCTCTCCTCTCTCCCTTGGAAATTTTGTTGCAAAATTTCAAGTAAGATAGCACTTCAAGAGTTAAAAGAAGGTGATAGGGAAACTCACCCTTGAGTTTGGAATTCACTCAACAAAGCTTGGAGCTTTCATACAACAAAAAAAAGTCTTGAACTTCATCCGATCATTGTAAGTTTTTCCGCAACTTATACTTGTTAATTTACACACAAATCAATGTTTAGAGATCTCGTGGCATGTCTAGGAAACTAACAATTGTATCAGAGCCAATCTAAACTTGATTTGAATTTTAGGGTTCTAAACTTTAATTTGGGATTCTTTGCTTGGAGCTTGATTTACCTAAATTGGCTGTTTGGTTGTGTTTGGTTGATGATGAATTGGATTTGTTAAAAATTGATTGGATTAATTTTCCCCAAATTCACATGCATGGCCGAATGGTACCCTAGAAAGGTTCATGGTGATTTTTTGAATTTGACAATTGGATAGGTTAATTGGCATGAAATTGAATGTTAATTGTTGATTTAATTGGATTGACATCAAAATTGGATGTTAATTTAATGTATTGCCATGAGCTTGAGCATGTTGGAATGAATTGATTTTGCTTCAATTTGTGTTGGACAAGAATTGGATGATTAAAGCATGATTAATTAGATTAATTGATATTTTGGAAATATTGGATTAATTAATTAATTGTGGTAATTACACTTTAATTGGATTATTATGTAATTTGGAATAATGTATTAATTTAATTGTTGTACTTGGGCTAATGGGCTTGGTTGGGCCAAATTTGGTTTTGGACAATTGGGTTGGATCCAATTGGGCCTAAAACCATTTCCATAAAGTCCAAATATGACTTTTGGGCCTTTAAAAATTTAATTGGGCCTAAATTGATTTTTGGCATATGGTGATTCCTATTTAGGCCGTGGAATTTTGGGTTTGATCCATTATGGCCAAAGCCCATGCCTAAAGAATTAATTGAAAGCCCATTGGACTTTAATTGAATAGTATTGGATGCTAATTGGGCCTTTGAGACCCATTTAGATTGGATTTGGAATCCAAGTCTAAAAGGCACTATTATAAGTGTAATTATTTAATTTGGAATTAAAAATGAATTAGTATTGGATACAATTTAAATTGGATTTAAAATTGTAGTTCGATATAATTCAAGAATACATACTTTGAGTATTTATTCTTAAACGAGTTGAACTCGCGCAAATCAAATCGTTGTTTGAATATTGGATGGTCATTTATCAAAGATTAATTATTTGGATTAGATTGATTGACAACATGATTTGTGTGAATACTTGGATGTATTTGTATGAATAATGTATATCAGATGGATATTAGAAGGCTGAGGGAATTTTGGAAATTGTTGAATAAATTTAGAATTTATTAAATTGGACCTGCGTGTCCAGCCTATTATCTCTTTACTATTTGTATTTCTCTTCTCACCAATTCCCCTCAATGTAAATGAGGTTTCTTTAATGTTTTATGTAATTGGGTAGAAGTATGTAAAGTGCTAGCGGGAGAGAGGAAATGGAGAGATTTGTTCTAGGAATAAATTATGTTATATATCCATCCGCATATCATTATTAAATTTATCGCGCCTTATTATGCTTCTAGAATGCATGTTTAAGGGTGTATAATGAGACCTAATCAAAGATAATAAATTGGTTGCCAATTTACGCGAAAAACCCTCATTAAATATTAAGCGTTTTCCTTCCATTGAGTGGTTCTTTCTCAAGATCCAAGATTGGCATTGGTTTGTTGGCCAAAGACAAGATCATTGTCCATCGCGGATGTGTTTGAACCACGAAAGCTTTGTTACATATCGCATGTCTTGGGCAGTTGGGAGTTTTTGGCCAAAGTCAAAGTCACTTTTGTACATCGGCGTGGATTACGAAGCTTTCCCACTATCAATGGGTCACGCTTAACTAGAATCATTAAGCTTGTTGAGCGAAAGCCAAGGCTTAGTTGATTCAGAGGAAAAAGGTTAGGAAATATATATTGGATATATATTTTGGACTTGGAGATCCACCTACCGGTTCTAGGAATTGGATGAGATCAAATTGATCTTAGAGATCTACCTAGTTAAGTTTCATACAGCTTGTTGGCCAAAGTCAATGTTGTGTGTTATTTAACGGGATCCTATCCCACTAGGAAACTGGGTTTCCCGAGTACTCAACAGAGGGTTTGAGGCTCGCCGAAAAATAGTGGGAGGCTAGTATTAAATTTGCAATTTCGATTAATACTTACTTCCACGAGCTCCTTTAATTTTATTTATCGTAGTTATAAATATATTAGTTGGACTAATATTTGTTTTATTGTTTTCTTTGAACTGTTAGACTGTACAAGACACTACTCCTTTTGTACTTGGTTATATAGTTGAACTATAGTAACCATTGCATTTTGAGTGTACCCAAAATCGTTGATTGGATAGTTGGACAATTGCAATCGAGATGGCTGGAAAGATTAGCATTAGGGACATTATCATGGGCGACAATGTCCTTAACAACTCCAATTTTCCAGATTGGGAGATGAATCTCAGGATAGTCCTGGGAGCCGAGAAGTTACTCTATGTCATAGAGAAACCTCTCGGGCCTGAGCCCGGAGTTGAGCAAGTAGTAGAGCATGAGCTTTGGAAGACTCATCGTGATGATAACTTTAGTGCTCAATCCGTAATTCTTGCCGCAATGACTCCTTAATTTCATCGTCAGAATAAAGGATTGGATCCTTATAGTATGATGTTGAAGTTGAAGGATCTTCACAGGTCTAATCTTAGATCTCAGAAGCATGAGTTGCGAAAGAAGCTCTTTCGCTCGCGTATGTCAGAGGGTACATCTGTCGAGCACTAAATGTCACAGATTATTGCTGACATCGAACAGCTAGGTTAGCTGGGCAAAACCTTTGAGGTCGAGACTTCCATAGATTTGATCTTACAGCCTCTGCCCGAGTGCTGGGGCGGGTTCGTCATGAACTACAATATGATGAACCAAGAAAAGACTCTTGGGGAGTTAATAAAGATGCTGGAAGAAGCAGAGCGAGAGCTTTTATAGGGCAAGAAGCGCGAGGCGCACCTTACTTCGACATCCCAGATGGCCAAGGCTTGGCCGAAGGCTTCTAAGGGTGTGAAGAAAAGGAAGAAGAAGGACAAGGCTAAATCATCACAGTCTTATAGGAAGACTAAAGACATATCCCAAGACGTTTGCCTATATTGTGGCAAACGGGGTCACTGGAAGCGTGACTGTCGTGAGTACAAGGCGGAGTTGAAGGAAGTGAAGACGGGCACGGCTCCGCCTTCAGGTATGTTTGTTATAAACATGTCCACTACTGGTTTTAAAAATTGGATTTTTGATTCTAGATGTGGTACTCACATATTTTCTGATGTGCAGGATCTGCTGATTAACAGGATACTGGCTTCAGGCGAGATCGACCTGTGAGTCGGAAATGGGACGAGAGTCGTTGTTTTGGCCGTTGGGACCTATGTTTTGTATCTGCCCTTGGGGCATGTAATTACATTAGGTGACTGTTATTTCATACCTAGTTTGACTAAAAACATCATCTCTGCATTTTGTTTAACCCGTTGCGGGCATACCTTTGTATTCCGGAACACTGGTTGTTTTGTATATAAAGATAACATTTTGATATGCACAACAGATGTTAATAATAGTCTTTATATTTTGAATGTAAGTGAATCTCAAACATATAATATGACAAACAAAAGGCTCAAACTGAATAAATCGAATGAGACTTATTTGTGGCCTTGTTGTCTGGGACACATTAACAAAACTCGTATATCCACACTTTCGAAGAGTGTATACTTGGACGGATTTGATCCTAGTTCATACGACGTCTGCGAATCTTATTTATTAGGCAAAATGCCTAAAACGCCTTTTAGCGCTAAAGGTGTACGTGCCACCGAACTGTTAACCCTAGTTCATAGTGACGTATGTGGGCCCATATCTAGCCAGGCTAGAGATGGATATGAATACTTCATAACCCTTACAGATGTTGCATCGCGTTATGGCTATGTGTATCTTATGACACACAAGTCGAAAACTTTTGATATATTTAAAGAGTTTCGACACGAAGTAGAAAAATAGACAGGCAAAAGTATTAAAACATCACGGTTGGATCGTGGTGGAAAATACTTGAGCAATGAGTTTCTCGATTACTTGAAAGAGTATGGTATTCTTTCAAAGTGGACTCCTCCCAGAACACCTCAATTGAACGGTGAGTCCGAATGGAGAAACCGAACTTTGTTGGACATGGTAAAGTTAATGATGAGTCACATTGGGCTACCAATTTCCTTCACGGGATACGCATTGAACAATGCAATACTCATTTTGAATAAGGTTCCGTCAAAATCTGTTGGACATACTCCATATGAAATATGGACAGGAAAGAAATTGGGTTTCTCATTCTTGAAGATTTGGGATGTTGGGCATATGTTAAACGCTTGGATGGTACCAAACTAGAACCCAAATCAGATAAGTGCATATTTGTAATTGATTATCCTAGGGAAACCATGTTGGGAAGCGGTCGCGACTGCGTATCGGAAAATTAAATAAATTATGATGCCGTTATCCCTTTGCCCAAGACCCATTTGTTTTAATTATTCTACAAGCCTAGGCATATTACTATATATTCTAAGCATAAAAACTCATAAAACATGCAAAGAACATAAACTTAAACATGCTAATTATCATAAGAACTCTAATTAAAAATAAAGAAAGAAAAAGACTTACTTGAACCGAAGACTTCTCCAGTCCTCCCTCCAATCTACACACTTTTCTCGAACTAAGCAAGCTCTTCCACGTTCCAAAGAGCCACCCAAGTGTTTGGCCTCCAAAGGTGCACACACTAAAGCCAAAACTCAATGGCAAGACTACGCCTTGAGTGCACGGGTATTTTGCCATTGGTGCTAGCCTAGGCAAATACCTCAAAACTTTTAACTTGAGATTCCTCTAGTCAATTAGACTTAAGGATCCTCAAAATCAGTAGCTTACTCTTAAACTTTAGAGTTTCTCACTTATATAAACCCAAGATTTGAAAGGTTTTTGGTGTAAAAATTTGTAAGGAATTCTTTGGGTTTTTATAGGTGCTCCAAAGACAACAAAATTAATTAAGAATCCGATGTGGGATAAATGCTAATTAAATCTTAGCCAGTGGATCTTAATATAGTGGTTTAATGAGATTATAAAACCCTAATAAGAGTTTGGGCCGAATTGGAATTCAAAACAAATAAAAAAAATAAAATAAAAAAAACACAGATTTTATTTATTTATTTATTTTCTTATTCATTTTTCCAATTCCCAAAGTGCCATTATCGTCATTCACCATTCCCTAAGCCACTTTGGAACCTCATAAATGATATGTTCAATAATTAAACACATTAAACCATTTATGAACAATTCCTACAGTAATCATATATGCTGTTAAATTTATACTATGCACTGTTAAGCATTGATTTCGACTGTGTTGTGTGTGACCTTTTGGGTTCCCCTAAAGTTGGACATGAAATGAATCGTGATAATTTAATCGAACATAAATTATCCTCCGATCAGATGGTCGTTCGATTTCAATGACCAAGGTTGACATCTAGCAACATGCCAATGCCCCCAAATGAGAAGGAAAGATATATACCCATTCTGTATGAGATTTACATATGATACGGTCTCTCGCCTCACTGTATCCCCACCGTTTGACCTAGGGTATGGAAAGTGTCTACCCATATAGTCAAAGGTATGATGTTGATAGTGTCATGAATCGTGCTAACCCAAGAATCTCACATGATTCTTCCGTTGTGGCCACAGTCGCAAGTACTGATCACACACATCAACCCGTGAACTAGAATACTACTCTTATAAGAAAATATTATCCGAGAGAGTGGCGATTCTCTGTTGTATTTTTACAAACTTCATATGTTTCAACAAATGACCCAATCATGCCCTTATGAACGGATCTTTTGAACCGAGGAAGGAGAATATCAAATTTATTTGATCCACATTTAAGATTGTAAAGACCTCAAGTCTAAGGACTAGTCATACAATCTATACATGAAATTTCTCACAGACACATGGGATAAACACTCCATGTGAAAACTTTCGGTGGTCAGTTCGATAGACACGAGCAACTCATGCATCCATTTGATACACCAAGCGGACGGATCTCCGCTAGTAGCCTATAAGATCGACTACCCCATTTAAGGGCGAATCATATCATCATGCTAGTCTCTCCGCTTTGTGAACGCCCAAATTATTCACAAAACTATGACTATGAACATTTAAGAGTAATGATTCTCATAAGGCGTGGAAGCCATAATCTTATTACTCCAAGGGCTTTATTACAGTGTTTGATTATTCATATAATATATGTAAGACACGTATAGTAAAGATTGCCATTTTATTAAATAATGAAAATATTACAAATACACGTACATATAGCCCATCCACAAGTTGGGTATAGGGAATATCCCTAACAATCTCCCACTTGCACTATAGCCAACTATTATGAATCTTGACACCATACTCTCGGGTGTGCCTATCATGCTTTTGTTGAGTCAGCCCTTTAGTCAGAGAATCTGTAAGATTATTTTATGTGGGCATTTTCTCTATAATAACTTATTTTCTCTCAACAATCTCCCTCATGAGATGAAATCGCCTGAGTACATGCTTGGATTTCTGGTGGGACCTTGGTTCATTTGATTGAGCAATGGCGCCCGTGTTGTCACAGTAAATTGTGACGCCATTCTTTATCGCGGGAAGCACTTCCAGCTCCGTGATGAACTTCTATATCCAGACTGCTTCCTTAGCTGCCTCAGATGCTGCAATATACTCGGTTTCAGTGGTGGAGTCCGTTGTAGTTGACTGTTTTGAGCTTTTCCAACTGACAGCTTCGCCATTCAAAGTAAACAGATATCCTGTTTGTGATCTGCTATCATCCCTATCGGTCTGAAAGCTCGCATCACAGTAACCGATGAGTGGTATTTATATCACTATTTCCTACTCTTTTAACTTAATATTTTGTATAGTTTCTTGAGTTTTGTGAATATTTTTATGTGTTTTGGATTATTTTGTAGATAAATAAAGTTTCAGGACTCTATGGAGGTGATTTGGGGCCAAAACAGTGAAAAATGGACAAAAATGCAATTTGGTAATTTTACGCGTCGCGATTCCTAACGTGCGCCGATCCATGCTAACATGCGCCGGGTCCATATTTCAGAATCTGTGAAGTTTGACTTTGCTAACGTGCGTCGTGCCATGTGTCACCATCACAGCCGATCTGCTAACGTACGCCGTGCCACGTGTCATCATCCAATGGTGCCGACAATCGCCATCGCCACGTGTCACCATGTGTCAGCCACATCATCGCCATGTCATTAGAAGACCGAGTCAACTTTGCCACGTCATCATCAGCCAATCAACTTGTGCCACGTGTCATCATTCTATGGTGCCGATAATCATTTTCTCCACGTGTCGCCACGTCAGCTCCACATCATCGCCACGTCAACAAAATCATTGAGTTGCCAGCCGCTTTGCCATGTGTCACCTTATCCATATTGCCATGTGTCGTCACTTCCGCGTTCCATGCCGTCAATCACACGCGTCGCGACGTGAGAAGCCTACCGAGGTCTATAAATTGAGCTCGAGATTTCAGTTTCAAATGTACCTTCCTCTCTGAATTCTCTGATGTAATTAGTGAGTTTTCTACCTAGTTTCTTTTTAATTTCAGTTTTGAAATTAATTTTAATTACGTTCTGTAATAGTAATTTACTTTTGTAATAGTAATAGTAATTTACCTTTTATAACTTTTATAGTTTTTACTATTCAACCATGAGGAGGTAACTTCCCCCTGCTAGGGTGAATGGTAATTCTTTTACTATTGCTATTTAGATTAATCTCCCTTAATTATAATATATTCACTATTTAAAATTTGACTTAATAAGGATACCGCTATATTGGTCGGTTGGTAATTCATTTTAAACTGGTTTAAACCTGACTATGCAATGATACCGCCATATTGGTCGGTTGGTAATTAAATTTTCTTACCGCCTATATGGCAGGTTTATTTTGGTTCCGCCTTTATGGTTGGTTGGACTTAATTTGACTTAATCATGTTACCGCCTATATGGCTGGTTGGGAAAATTATCACAAGTTAATATATTATATTAAGGGAGATATCTAAATGGTAAATAGTAAAAGTAGATCTTTTTACCTTAGCATTTTATTTTATTGTAAATTTACTTTTCAACATTTTCTTTACCGAATTTACTTTTCAGCATTTTTTCTTTATGTCTTTTATTTTACTAGCCCTAGTTATCCATCGTAACTAAGTTAGTTATCTAGGGTTGTGATGAATTCTAATATCACTGGTTTATAAGGGGTTATTTTATAGTTTGGGTAATTTAAAGATTTACTTATTAAGTCTTAAGCTTAATGCATCTTGTTAACTGGCCATTAATAAGATTGATCTGGTAAATCTAAAATAAACTTGACAAATGAATTTTAGGTTTCAGCCTTAAACTCAATAGCCCACGATCTTCCTTGAGGATAGATAACCCTTTAATATATTTCCTTACATGATAGACATATACCTGTCGGGCGGGGGTAACCATAATTGGAATTTAATCTTAATGAATCTAGGTAATTTGGTTGACATAGACACATGGTTCAATTGGGTTATACTGGGTATTTGTGTCTGACCATCGACAGAGGCTTTCGCATAATTTCGTGTTCCAGGTTAGTAAACTGATATATTACACAAAAATGAAATAACCACTTTATCTTTTAAATGATATTGGAAGAAATCACAACCCTGGATAGTTTTATAAATTTGAATTTTCCTCAACCTGCTTTTGCGCAATTTTATTTACTTATTTTTAAATTTAAAATCATCACCATTCCCAATCAATCAATCAACCTATTAGATACTAGTAAACATTTGACCTCATCAAATTAATAGTTTAGGTATTAAGTCCTCGTGGGATCGATACTTTTTATACTACTTAAACGATACATGTGTTTGAGTTATACACGTGTGATTACGCCGGTCAAGTTTTTGGCGCCGTTGTCAGAGACTTATTTATCTTTCACTATTAGTTTTGAGGTTAGATACCTTTACTTTTATCTAATTTCTTTTTACCTATTATTTTTGTTTTTTTTGTGTTTCAGGTTATCAGAAACTACATGAGACAAACCAGAAGCTTTGAACTCCGTCCGTTTGACCCGGAAATTGAAAGAACCATTAGACAGTTGAGAAGGGAAAGACGTGAAGGCCAAAAACCTTTAGTCAACATGGAACCTGAACCTTTGGAAGTTGCACCACCAATACCCATTCGAGAAAGAACCATTCTGGTGGTAGACGGCTTAATTTCCTGTATTGTACTTCCTCGGTTACCAGCAAATGAGTGTGACATCAAAACATGCATTCAGATGATTCAGCAGTCAGTGCAGTTTGGGGGAAAAGCAACTGAAGATCCTAATACCCACATCAACAACTTCCTGGAAGTTTACGGCACTTTCAATTACAACCGAGAAGCTGAAGAAGCAATGAGACTGCGTGTTTTTCCATACTCTTTGAATGACAAAGCTAAAGATTGGCTACATTCACTACCAGCAGGTTCCTTCACAACTTGGAACACTTTAGCCACCAAATTTCTTGCATAGTACTTTCCACCAGCCAGAACTGGAAAGCTGAGGAATGACATCACATCCTTTGTACAATAAGACTCGGAAACTCTCTACGAAGCTTGGGAAAGGTACGAAGATTTGCTCCGGAAATGTCCTCACCATGAGATTCCAAAATGGCTTCAAGTCCAAACTTTCTATAATGGACTTTCTGGACTAATGAGAACCAAATTGATGCTGCTGCTGGAGGAGTTTTGATAACAAAAGGAGAAGATCAAGCCTGGGACCTAATCGAAGAAATGGCCAACAATAATTCCTTGTGGCCAACAGAAAGAAGCATGATTCAAAGAATTGCTGGAATTTATGAAGTTGGAGCCAATACAGCAATCAATGGCAACCTGGATCAGATATGCAAATTCATGGAAACTCTCAGTATTCAAAATAATATTTGAGCCACAAGTTCACCTTTTGGAAGAGCACCAGAGCCAAACCAACTTGAAGAAATGGTGAATTATGTCAACAATTTCAACAAACAGTGGAACAATCCATATTCCAACACCAACAACCCAGGGTGGAGGAATCATCCTAATTTTTCATGGAGCAACAATTCAGGGCAAAAGAACTATCCACCACCAGGATTCCAACAGCAAAGCCAAGAGTTTGAAAAAGAACCAGAAATGAAAGAATGGATTGCAGAGATGATCAAAAAGCAACAAGCAGCATATGATGATATGTTTCAAAGCTAATCTTCTTCCATTAAAGCATTGGAGAATAAAATTGGACAACTGGCAAATGCTCAGAGTTACAGACTGCCAGGGAATCTTCCCAGCAACACAGAACCAAATCCAAGGAACATAGGGAATGAGCAGTGTCATGCCATCATGTTAAAAAGCAGTACTGAAATCAACAAAGATGTTGGAGCCAAAAGAACTGCTGAGGAAGTTCCAAAAGAAATAAAGCATCAGATGGAGGAAAAAGAAGCAAAGGAAAAAGAACAGATCACTCCACCTCCACCTTTTCCTTAGCGTCTTCAGAAAAACAAACTGGACAAGCAGTTTTCTCGTTTCCTGGAGGTGTTCAAAAAGCTGCACATCAACATCCCATTCGCAGAAGCCTTGGAACAAATGCCCAACTATGTAAATTCATGAAAGATATTCTTTCACGAAAACAGAGATTGGGAGATTACGAGACAGTAGCATTGACAGGAGAATGCAGCGCCATCATTCAGAGGAAGCTTCCCCCAAAGTTGAAAGATCCTACCAGTTTCACCATTCCTTGCATCATAGGAGAACATAACTTTGGTAGGGCTTTATGTGATTTAGGTGCAAGTGTAAACTTGATGCCTTTTTCTATTTTCAGGAATTGCAGATTGGAGAAACAATGCCCACTTCAGTCTCTCTGCAACTTGCTGATAGAACACTAGTATTTCTGAGATGTGTAATTGAAGACGTGCTGGTCAAAGTTGACAAATTCATTTTCCCAGCAGATTTTATTATCCTAGATATGGAGGAAGATGAAGACGTGCCGATAATACTCGGAAGACCATTCTTGGCTATAGGTCGAACCATTATTGATGTACAGAAAGGAGAACTAACCATGATGGTACAGGACCACAAAGTAACATTCAATATTTTCAAGGCCATAAATTTCACAGATGATGAAAAGAATGAGGAATGTTTCAGACTTAATGTGCTACACAGTACCATTCAGAACTCCAATGCAATGCAAAGTTCTTCTGACAAAATTAAAACATGTCAATTGTCTGTGGAGCCTGAAGATAAAGCGTCTTTTGCACTGAAAAAGCCAATTCTTGCACTACAAGCAACAGAAGAGAAAAAGTTCCACCAACTCAATGAATTGGAGGAATTTCACAATCAGCCTTTTGAAGATGCCAAATTGTACAAAGAAAAGGCAAGTAAAAGACATGATGAGAATATGTGAGCATACAACTGGAACCAGGGCAGAATGTACTGTTAAACAAATCAAGGTTGAAATTCTTCCCATGGAAACCAAAATCACGGTGGTCAGGTCCATTTGTGATCACCAAGGTCATACTAGACAGAGCCGTTGAGATACATGATCCCGACTCCAACAAAACATTCAAGGTTAAAAATAAGCGTGTTAAGCACTATTGGGGAGAATCATTTGAGCGAAAAAAAGAAAGTGTCACACTTTCAGATCCAGCCTAATGTTTGAGAAGTCACGTCTAGCTGACGATGTTAAACTTAGCGCTCGCAGGGAGGCAATCCATGCAATTTGTGTATATATTGGGATCTGGTGTGTTTTATTTTTGTGTGTTTATTTTTTGCAGGTAAGTCATTTTAGGATGGAAGAAGTTCTCACAAATCTTCACAAGCATTTTCCTTCTCTCCCTCAAAAATCTCTGATGAAATTCTACAAAGCTCGCTTGGAATGAATGAGGTTACTGATGATTGGCAGGTGAGTCTTCTGACTCTTTTATTTCACATCTGCCTGGTTTAGGAAGGAGCACCTATGCTAAAAAGAGAAGAGTCAAAAGAATGTGTGTTTGGTATAAATGTGCTCGTATGTTTTGTGATACTCGTTGTCGTTCTTTAGGAATGGTGCCTGATAACCGCGAAGATAAGATTAATTTCATTAGGGATGGCTTGAGTAATAAGTCTTTGGATGATATATCTTAAACTCTTGAGATGCATTCCAGTGGATATGTGTATCACGAAATTCGTGTGTTATATGCAAAATTTCAAAGAGAAAGACAACAGTTAGGTCTTGGGAATCTGACTCAAAAAGACCATGTTTGCCAATTTATAAGAAAATTGAATGGGAAGCTTTTCCCTGACGCATAGATGATAAGTGCATGAAAATGTACTTTGAAACATCACTTATCTAGGTTTATTGTTAAGTATTTAGTTATATATTCTATATTTTATCACATAATTTTGATTGTTATATTAATTTAGAAATATTTATTATTTACACTAATTTAGTGATTTTTATTTGTAGGAATATTAACATATGGATCCTGGAATAATTACAAGTGTTTAGGGAAAATAGGACGCACACGGAAGCCGAGAACGCGAAGAGTAAAGATTGAACTGGCGCCGCGGCGCCACAATCCCATACAGAATCCAGGGAGTGAGGCGCCATTGAAGAAATGAAGAGTGGCGTGAAGGAAGATAAGATGGGCTGAAATAATTGACCAAATCAAAAGAGAATGAAATCAAGTGGGCCCGCGATATTGACAAAATAAAGGAAGTATAAAAAGGGAAAATCATGATCAATGGCCACAATTGTTGACTAAAACTAATGGAAAATAACGTGGGCCCAGCTGGTGGATTTTAGGTTAGAATTGTTTATTATAAAGCCATGCAAAATTGTAAAAAGAGGGGGAGGCTGGCTGCGTAAAGCAGCCCTTTCTGCGCAAAAACAGAAGCAAAAAGTGAAGAAGCAGTGCGTGGCCGAGAGGGCAGAGAAGCAGACGAGCAACGAAGAAATATGAGCGCGAGGCCGGGACACGAAGCCGTGATGATTCAGAGCGATATATCTCTCCAATCCCGGGTTATTTTTATTTCTTTTATGGGGAACTAATCCCCTAGGCAAAGTTAGGGATGAACTCTTGTGTTGGATTTTATTATTTATGTTTTTGATTCCTACGAACCCTTTTATCGTTTAATAAAATTAATGGTTATTGTTTTCTATTATCTTTCGATTTATTAATCCAGAAATTATATTTTGTCAAATCCCATATAGATCCAGTCATGCTTCTTCTATGTGTGGTTTGCGAATTTAATTGTGACTGGTAAAGTTGTTCTGCTGCAGTATTGCCTGAGGGTATATTGTCGACGTTAGATAGCTCGTAACGATGGCTTTTGTGTGCTGTTAACATAGGGAAAATAATCATTAATTACCTTAGATTTTGAATATGTGTAGAATTGAATATTTTCCGATTGTTGGTTTGGGATGTGAAACCTTCAATTGTGTAATAATAGGAATCAATAACTAAATATAGGAGTTCGATGCAAGAGGGATTCCCGAAGCTTTGTCATATCTCTCTGCCATTATATTTTAATATCTTTTCATTATTTTATTTATCTTTATTTTAATTACCAATTTTATCATCTTATTTATTAAGTTACCGTTAACGTTTTTGTTTGAGTAAACTAGTTCATGTAACCATCTCTCTGTGGAATCGACACCCCAACTGTACTGCGATAACCGCGAGTCATATTTGGGCGTAATCAATAGACGTCAATCAAGCCGCTACATTTCTTGTACATATTATATCTCTTTGTCTTTTCCTAATAATTGTGATTTGTTTTGTGATTTTCTTTTATTTTCTTCGACAGGATCCATATCTTGTTGACTATCACGATTTATTTTACTATTTAACTAATAATTGTCATTTGGCAGGTACTAGTGCTATTATTTTTGCTCACCCTTTTCAGGTGTTATAAATTCAACTCATCATTGCACTTTTGAAGACAGCCAGAGTAAAACATAGAAGCCACTTCAAGAAGACGAGTTGAAAACATCTGTGTGTTTTGCGGTACTAGTGTTGGTGTTAAGCCACAATACGTAGAAGCAGCACAAGAATTGGGTCGAGTCTTAGCTGCAAGGAATATGTACTTAGTATATGGCGGTGGCAATCTTGGACTAATGGGAATCGTTTCAAAGGCCGTACAGGAAGGCGGCAATCACGTTTGGGGAATCATCCCAAAACCCTTGGCAGAAGCAAATCTTATTGGACCATCAAACAGAGAAGAACTGATCCTGCCAGGTATGTCTGAACGATTGGTAGAAATGATTAACTGTGCTGATGCTTTTATTGCTTTGCCAGGTGGCTTGGATACATTGGAGGGAATTTTTACAGTGTTATCTTGGGCGAACCTGAACATACACCAGAAACCGCTTGGACAGTACAACGTTGAAGGATTTTATGATTTTCTTTGTGTGTTTCTTGATGATGCCCGGAGAAATGGGTTCGTGTCAAAACCTTTAAAAGAACTCATCTTCACTGCCAGAACTGCTCCAGATTTAATTGACCAAATCTTAGCCTATGAACCACAAATTGACCCTATCCTTTCAAAAATAAATTGGTACGAGGATGATCGTGGTAAGAGGCGTCGGATTAATCTGGATCTTAACCTTTAACTTTTCGTGTAGAATTTCAGTTAACCAGATACTATCTTCTAAACTCTTTTTCTACTGTTTAAGACATTGGGGACAATGTCTTATTTAGGTTTGGGGGAGGGAATTAGTTGATCAGTATATTGTTTTTAGTTGTGTGTTGTTTTTATTTTTAGTCCAAAATTTTTCGAAAAATACAAAAAAATTGAAACATTTTCAAAAATTACAAAAATATTTTGCGTTTTTTTTTTATTTTGACTAAAAAGGTGAAATTGGTGAGAGATAGCTGTGTAAGGAGTTCCCATTCTTGAGAGGTATCTCAAACCTATTTCGGAACAAGTTAATTTTTGTTTATTTCCTTTTGAATTATTTAATTTGTAAATTCTCCATAAAATTGACTAAAATGGATCTTCATATGCTCAGTTGGCAGGTATTATCAACATGTATGGTAACATACGGACATGAGTTGTAATTGAAAAGTTTGTAATATTCAGTGCTCTAGTTTAATTGGAGGAAGCATCTCAAAAAGTGATGGAGTAAAACAAAAAACATCTGAGATCCGAGTTATTAAGTCCGTAGGGGTGTTTTAACACCTAGTGCCCTAAAGCCAACTAGTTTGGGAGCCTCCGACCCAACACTCGGTACATAGATGGAAGATATTGTATATAAATAAAAATAAAAATCAAAGAAAAAAAATCAGAAAATTGAGAAAAATGTTTCCACAACTGCAAAAAGGTGTGAATTCTGATAAAACTTTAGGACAAAAATATTACTCCCTTATCAACTACACTTGTGACTGTTGTGGGCAAAAATGAGTTGATTAATATTTTTTTGGCTATTTATATGGAGAATGGTAAATTTAATCGGAGAATTTACTTATTCGGTAATTTAGAAAGAAATAAAACAACTAGTGACTTGGAGTAGAAGATTCACCAGATTAGTCACTAACTTCTTTATTCTCTTTTCTCTTGTCTTTTTGCTTTTGTGTGCATTAGTTTCAATACCTTTTTACTTTTGTTAAATGTTTGTGGGTATCATTGATGTAAACCCTCACGAGACTACAACTCGTCCACTAGGGAAACCTAGGGGTTTAAAGATTCGTTGCATACGCTAAATGTGTTGGTTGTAATCTAGGTCCCAAGATCAAACAAGACATGAAATTCATGTGTAATACACCAACGAAGATAGCGGAATACTTACATTGGTTGGTTGAGTCGAATCGGCAACAAACAAAGCCCAAAATGCTCACTGGTTTGGCGCCACTGCATGCAGTCCACTGCCTTGCATCTTCTGTTTTTGAGCTGCGAAATGGAGCTCCTAACTTCGTCGGATGGATCCCGGCTCATGGTCGAACATCCCTACCACCTTCGCAAGACTCGTAAGTGTGCTAGCACTTGAATTTTCACCATGAAAACCCACTCTTGCTTCCCTTGAACTCACGGTATTTCTGGTTCAAAACCAGTAAAGAAGAACAGTGAGGGCGTGAGGAGAGAAGAGAAAGAATGAGAGAGATAAAAGTGTTAACTTGTTACCAAAAAGTGTAAAGCCTTTTTCTTTTTATATTTTCCAAAAATAAAATGATTTATCTTTTTGCTTTAATTCAAAATAAGCAAAAAGTTGGAGCCAAAAACATAAAGTTTTCCCTCCAAAAGCTTTTAACACTTTTTGTCAACTTTAAGTCATATCAACTTTAATAAAGTGACATGTCTTTGACGCTTGATGCGACTTGCGTCACCGCACTCGAATTTGAAATACGAATGCGCTCGCAATCACACCCGGGCTCGGGTTCGTTAATTCCAAATTAACGATTTTTCCGTCGCGTCGTAATTAAATGATTACGCCTAGCGAATTCATTATTCACGTCGCTAACGAATTAATTCTAAATTAATTCGTTCGCCCGAATTAAAATCTAATTTTAATTCCGCGTCGAAATCTAATTTCGTTTAATATATCGAATATATTAATTTAATCGATTAATTCCAAATTAATCGTTATCTCTCTCTAGACGATATTTTATCCTAGATAAAATATCTCCGTAATTAATCCTCGATTAATTTTCTCTCTCTTCTATATAATCCCAGATTATTCAAGAGTGCGAGTTGTGCGTCATCGGTGGATTATCGGGAAGCGACCCATGAGATCTCCGGATAAGTTGGCAGTAAATACGGTCGTCGGAGTATCCGAATCACGTACGTACCAAGTACTACGTTCTACCGATTTACGAGACAAGGTCGACTCCTAGCAAATCACCAAGTCTTCCCAATTCTCCGGATATATCAATTTAAGAATATCAAAGATCTGTTATCAAGCGTAGTATACTAATGTATTGTGCATATCGGCCCAGTATCAGATAGTCACGTGCTAGGGCTGGGGCTGGATAAGTGTCTACCCCGTCCGAAGCAGATATCAGATGTCTGGTAACATAGTCTCTATAATCGGATAGTTATGACCTGGTCACAATATCCCGATTGGTTGCGCAACACTCAAGAGCACTAGTACCGTATCCTGCGTGACATCATCTCCACTATATCTGAAGTGACACTTCCATCTCGACATCACACCCAATACACTACGACTCTCTGATAAACCCAGAAATGGTGTACACAGAACCGGTTAAAGCCTGTACCATCAAGACCAAAGTTTATCGATTATCGTAAGTATTAGCGATGTAAGTCTCAGGTTAAGACTATACACACCTACCTTTATTTCGGCCTCCCATAGACACATAGTCATAATACCAATGGGATTCCGAGGGGTCTATCCATAGCGAAGCTGTTTCCCGTACCATCGGTGAAACACGACCTCCTATCGCACTTGCATAAGTATCAAATACTTATATATATAAGAACTATGCCGTTGTGCCCTCACAACGCACACAAGTGCAATACTAGCCTATTCCGCATTATCGATGTCCAGTCTCGATAATACTATGGCTAGGGATATTTAATGATTAATCATTCGGGGACTGATATTGTCTCATATCATTCTCAGTCCAGGAACTAATCATAGAGACCTCTCTTCATTTATATATATATTTATGGTGATCTAATCACAAATGATGAGAGTGCAATTTCCTTGTCACATAGTTAATTTGCTACAACAACACAATGATCTGTGCAAATAGTGATGCTATGGGTCATTTTGTCCAACAAAATGTAACTGTGATCCCTACGAAAGTGGCTTAGTTAAATGTTATTTTAAAGATGTTTATGTTATTTCATTCTATGTTTTGCTCGAGGACTAGCAAAATATTAGGTTTGGGGGTGTGATGAGTGGTATTTATATCACTATTTCCCACTCATTTAACTTAATATTTTGTATAGTTTCTTGAGTTTTGTGAATATTTTGATGTATTTTGTGTTATTTTGTAGATAAATAAAGTTTCAGGACTCTCTGTAGGTGATTTTGGGCCAAAATAGTGAAAAACGGACAAAAGGGGAATTTGGTAATTTTACGCGTCGGGACGCCTAACGTATGCCGATCCATGCTAACGTGCACCGGGTCCACATGTCAGAATCTGTAAAGTTTGACTTAGCTAACGTTTGCCGTGCCACGTGTCACCATCACAGCCGATCTGCTTACGTGCACCGTGAAACATGTCATCATCCAATGATGCCGACAATCACCATCGCCATGTGTCACCCCACGTGTCAGCCACATCATCGCCATGTGAGCAGAAGTACTAGTTAACTTTGCCACTGTTGGAATTCTCTAAGGTCCCAAGATCATTTATCAAGCATGAAACAAGTGAATACAACAAAGGAGAACGGCAGAATCATACTCACATCGAACAGATTGGATGCTACGAAGAATAAAAAAACATTTTCTGTCCTCCAATGGAAGTCATGGCAGTGAGCTTTCTGGTTGTCCTCCATTTTCGGTTTTGGCTTGATCCATGAAGCTCCAAGCTTTGTTTGGTCATTCCTTGCTCATGAAGTGAGTTCCCTATCACCTTTGTACGGTTCCTATGTGTGCTAGCACCTTGATGATTTGCCACAAATCATCCAAAGCTTCTCCTTAGCTCTCAGTTTTTCAGAAAACAGAGGGCGAAATTCGATCCTTGACCGTGTGAGAGAAGAATGAGTTTTTGGCTCCAAAAATGAAAAGAGAGAGAGAGACGAATTGTGTGTGTTGTTGGAAGAAAAGTGTATCTAATACACTTAATTTGAAAGTAAAAAATCATTAATAAAATAATGATAAATGTCTTTCAAATCCATCAAATGCTTTCCATCAACTTCCATCAACTCATATCAATCAATCAAATCAAGTGATAAGTTGTCACATCAATCAAAGTGACTAATGATTTGACGCTTGATGCGACAAGCGATTTGACTCTTGATTTGACTTGCGTGCCGCACTCGAATTCAAAATACGAATGCGCTCACAAACAATCTCGGGCTCGAGTTCTCTAATTCCAAATTAACGAATTTTCCGTTGCGACGCAATTAAATGATTATGCCTAGCGAAATCAATATTCATGTCACTAACGAATTAATTCTAAATTAACTCGTTCGCCCGAATTAAAATCTAATTTTAATTCCGCGTCGAAATCCAATTTCGTATAATATATCGAATATATTAATTAATCGATTAATTCCAAATTAATCGTTATCTCTCTTAAATGATATTTTATCCCAGATAAAATATCTCCGCAATTAATCCCAGATTAATTTTCTTTCTCATCAAATTAATCCCAGATTAATTAAGTGCGAGTCATACGTCATCAGTGAATCTTCGGGAAGTGACCCATGAGATCCCCGGATATGTTGGCAGTAAATTCGGTCGTCGGACTATCCGAACACGTAAGTACCAAGTACTATGTTTTATCGATTTACAAGACAAGGTTGGCTTCTAGCAAAGCGCCATGCCTACCCAATTCTCCAGAAATATCCTTACAGGAATAAGCGATCGATACCAGGCGTAGTAACGTAGTATTGTGTATGTCGATCCAGTATCAGATGATCACGTGCTAGGCCTGGGCTGGAATTGTGTCTTCCCCGTACAAAGCATATGTCGGATGTCTGGTAACTAGTCTCTATAATCGGATATACATGACCTTCTCATAATATCCCGATATCTGCAGCATTTAAGAGAACCAGTCCCGTATCCTACGTGACCATCATCTCCACTATGACTGGAGTGATACTTCCGTCTTGACATCACACCCAACACACTACGATTCTCGATATACCCAGAAGAGGCGTACACAGAAATTGGTTAAAGCCCTGGACGACCAAAACCAAAGTATATTGATTGTCGCAAGTATTAGCGGTGCAAGTCTCAGGTTAAGACCAAATACACCTACCCTGATTTCGGACTTCCATAGACACATAGTCATACTACAAATGGAATTCCAAGGGGGTCTATCCAGAGCGAAGCTGTTTCCCGTACCATCGGTAAAACACAACTGTAGGCATTGCATTTTTGCATATCAACCCGATGATGAGTCTCGTATGAAGACACTACCTCTTTAGTTGTGAAAGCCGCGGGAAACGGACGTTGGAAGGGTAAAGTTGGAAATTAGCATTTTGTCAGATTTAACTCGCTTGTTTCGCTTCGGATTCGCTTGTTGGACCTCTGTTTTAAAACATACCAAACCCATTAAAAATATCTCACAAATTAAATAATTAAAATATTAAAAACACATCTCACAAATTAAATAATTAAAACTAATTAAAATTAAACTTAAATTAAATTAAATCACATTCACCAATTAAATTAACTTGAAATTAAATTAAATTAAATTCCTAATTTAAATAAAACACATTCCTAATTTAATTAAATCACTTTCCTAAATTAAATAAATCATATCCTTAACTAAAAAGAAAAATCAAATCACTTCCCTTAATTAAAAGATTTTCCCTATCACATACTAAATTAAAATATCCCCAATTAATACACAAATCTCATTCCTTCCCCAACAAGGTAAATCCCCTCCCTTGGCCTATAAAAATAACCCCTCTCCACACATTCAAACCCTGGCTGGCTGGCTCATTCTCACCAAGACACAAAGAAAATCCATAGAGCTCACACACTGCCACCAACGCATAAACTCATCACACAAACCCACTTCACACCAATTGCCCAGCACACAGACCACGCATAACAGCCCTAATTTGACGCTAAAACCCACGCCCTTCTACTTGTCACGAAGCCCTCACTCTCGCTTAGCCACACATACTGCCCAATAGCCGAAACCCTCTCACTACCTGCACCTTGACAACGCCACACGTCCCTTAACAAAACCCAAATCAGCAACCCCTCTCCACTGACCGACAACACAAAGAACTCAGCCTTCAACACGTAAGCCACTCACACAAAACTAGCCATCACGTTCACTGCAAATCACAAAACCCTATTGCTGCATCTTTCACCCACTTTCACAGCTCCTAATCCACGCCAAAACAGGCCCAAACACAGTCCCAAAGTGCGCAAATCAGCCCTTCACAGCCCCCTCATTGCACGCCAAAACAGAACCTTAAAACGCCCTCCTCACTGCCCACCAAACTGCCGCATTCTGCCTCCCTATTCTGCCCAGTTTTTGTTGCGATTTTAACCCATAAAACAGCTCTGAAATCACCCTAAAACTGCACTATAAAAACTGCACAAAAACTGTTGGTTCTATAATAGTCCCAAAGAAAGATTAAGCCATAGAAATACAAGTAACATACATGCAAGCTTGAAGGATGGCAGAATCATACTTACTAAGCTTGTGAAGAAAATGGTGAAGACAATCCTTGAGTCTTCAAGGTGGTAGTTTGTTCGGCCAGGAAGAAGATGGAGAGAAGCTGCGAATCTCAGTGTTCCAAGCTCCAAGATGGTTTCCCTATCACCTCTTTTGATCCTTGCTTGTGCTAGCAAAAATGGAGAATGAAAAAAAAAATTTCTGCCTTTGGTTTGAAGCTCACGGCGTGAGTCAGAAGAAGAAGAGGAGAGGAGTGTTGTATCTTTTATTTTTTTTGTTCTCAAAAGGTTTCAAAAAACCGTGAGTCACACAAATGAAAAATAAAAGAATTGATATCAAATACAAAAATCAATTTTTTTAATCAAAAACCCTTCAAAAACCGTGAAAGGTTTTCCCTCCAAAATGAAACCCATCATTTGCCATCATTACCACACTTTGAGAATAGAGATAATGTATCATCCCTTAAAGGTGACTAGATACATCCATCATCTATTCGTATCAAGTAATGAGATATCGCGATGCGATTTGCGGATACCACTCGATTCAAAATACGAATGTGTCCGCAAACACTTTCGGGCTCGGTTTCGCTAATTCCGAATTAACGAATTTCCGTCGCGACGTGAATTAAATAATTACGCCTTGCGGAATTACTATTCAGTTCGCTAATGAATTAATTCGTTTGCCCGAATTAAAATCCGATTTTAATTTTCGCGTCGAAATCTAATTTCGTTTAATAATATATCGAATATATTATTTTATCGATTAATTCCAAATTAATCGATCTCTCTCCTTCTCCTAATAAGGCATTTTATCCAAGATAAAGTTTCTCCGTTATTAATCCAAGATTAATAAAGTTCGAATCAAACATCATAGGTGAATCTTCAGGAAGCGACCCAAGAGATCTCCGGATATGTTGGCAGTAATACGGTCGTTGGATAATCCAAACACGTACGTACCTCGTACTACGTTTTACCGATTTACAAGACAAGGTTGGCTTCTAGCAAAGCGCCATGCCTACCCAATTCTCCAGAAATATTCTTACTGGAATATTAGATCTATATCAAGCGTAGTATACCGTAGTATTGCGTACATCGATCCAGTATCGAACGATCACATGTTAGGCCTGGGGCTGGAAGTGTGTCTGCCCCGTACGAAACATATATCGGACATCAAACAACTAGTCTCTTTAAATCGGACAATCCTGACCTAGTCATATTGTCCCGACGGTTGCAACCTTTTATAGAGTACTAGTTCTGTGTCCTGCGCGATCATCAACTCCATATGTCTGAAGTGATACTTCCATCTTGACATCACACCCAGTACACTACGATTCCTGATAAACCCAGAAGTGGTGAACACAGAACCGGTTAAAGTCCCCAACCACCAAAACCAAAGTTTACCGATTGTCGCAAGTACTAGCGATGCAAGTCTCAGGTTAAGACCATATACACCTACCCTGATGCGGCCTCCCATAGACACGCAGACATACTACCAATGGGATTCCGCGGGGTCTATCCAGAGCGAAGCTGTTTTCCGTACCATCGGTAAAACACAACCTCCTATCGCACTTGCATAAGTATCCATACTTAAATATATGAGAACTATGCCGTTGTGCCCTCACAACATGCACAAATGCAATACTAGTCTATTCCGCATTATCGATGTCCGATCTCGATAATACTCCGACTAGGGATATTTAATGATTAAACCTTTTGTATTGATACTGTCTCATATCATCTCAATACGGAACTAATCATATGGACTTTTGCCATTATATATCAAAGTAAATATAATTACAAAACGGCAAAAGGCAATTTCATTATCACATAGTTAATTTTGTACAATAATACAATATCATTTACAAAACAGTGACGCTATGGGTCATAATGTCTAACAATCTCCCACTTGGCCTATAGCCAGTCACTCAAGCATCTAATACCTGAACTATGTATATGTCGTTCAAACACTTGCGGATAAACAGCCTTCGTCAGCGGATCTGCAATGTTGTTATCTGATGCGACCTTCTCGATCTTTACATCGCCACGATGTATAATTTCCCGAATCAGATGGTAACGCCGAAGAACATGCTTGGATCGTTGATGAGACCTTGGTTCCTTAGCTTGTGCTATAGCCCCGTTATTGTCACAATACAATGGAACGGGCTCAGCTGCTAATGGAACTACTCCTAATCCGATTAGGAACTTTCGGATCCAAACTGCCTCCTTTGCTGCTTCCGACGCAGCAATGTACTCCGCTTCAGTTGTTGAATCGGCAACAGTATCTTGCTTGGAAGATTTCCAGCTCACCGTCCCGTTATTCAAACAAAAAATGTACCCGGATTGCGACTTAAAGTCGTCCTTGTCGGTTTGGAAACTTGCATCGGCATACCCAGATACCACAAGTTCTCCTTCTCCGTAAATTAAGAAAGCATCCTTAGTTCGTCTAAGATACTTAAGGATATTCTTAACTGCCATCCAGTGACCTTCACCTGGATCGGCCTGATAGCGACTGCACATGCTCAAAGCATATGACACATCAGGTCGTGTACATATCATGGCATACATGATCGATCCGACTGCCGAGGCGAACGGTATCCGACTCATGTTATCTCTCTCTTCTTGTGTCTTAGGACACATGTTCTTAGATAGAGATATACCACGTAACATTGGCATCAATCCCTTCTTGGATTGATCCATGCTGAATCGCTTCAACACTTTGTCAATATATGTACTCTGGGAGAGTCCAAGCAGCTTTCTAGATCTATCCCGGTAGATCTTTATTCCCAGAATAAAGGCTGCTTCTCCCAGATCTTTCATGGAGAATTTTAATGAAAGCCAAGCTTTCACCGACGTTAGCATGGGAATGTCATTGCCTATAAGCAATACATCGTCGACATAAAGGACAATAAAAGTCAGTGCTCTCCCACTAACCTTCTTGTATACACAAGGGTCATCTTCGTTTCGCACGAAATTATATTCTTTTATGATTTCATCAAAACGCTGATTCCATGATCGTGATGCTTGCTTCAATCCATAAATGGATCGATTTAACTTACAAACCTTGTTTGCAAGTCTAGGTACGATAAAACCGTCAGGCTGTTGCATATAAACATCCTCCAAAAGGTTTCCGTTAAGGAAAGCGGTTTTAACGTCCATCTGCCATATCTCGTAATCGAAATATGCAGCTATTGCAAGCATTATCCGAATGGATTTAATCATGGCAACGGGTGAGAAAGTTTCGTCATAATCAATACCATATTGTTGACGATACCCCTTTGCTACAAGCCTAGCTTTGTACGTTTGCACGTTGCCATCCATGTCGGTCTTCTTCTTGAAGATCCATCTGCATCCAATAGGCTTTACACCTTCTGGTGCATCAACCAGTGTCCAAACTTGGTTGGCATACATGGAATCCATCTCGGACTTCATGGCTTCTTGCCATAAAGCGGAATCAATATCCTGTATTGCTTCCTCATACGTAGACGGTTCATTATCCTCAATAAGATTAATATCCACATGAGGCGAGATCAGGTACCCATACCTCTCAGGTACTGTCCTGACTCTCTCCGACCTACGCGGTCCTTGTGTATATGAAGATTGTGGTACAGACTCATCCTGGATGGTCTGTTCATGTTCCGTCGTTGATTCATTGCCAGGAACAGTATCACTACGATTTTCATCAAGTTCTACTTTCCTCCCACTTACCACTGCATCTAGGAATTCCTTTTCAAGGAAAAATGCATGTAGAGCAACAAATACTTTGTTCTCTTGTGGGTGATAGAAGTAATATCCTTTGGTTTCCTTAGGATATCCCACGAAAAGGCATTTATCTGATTTGGGTTCTAGTTTGGTACCTTCCAAACGTTTAACATATGCCCAGCATCCCCAAATCTTCAGGAAAGAGAAACCTGGTTTCCTCCTGTCCATATCTCATATGGAGTCTGTTCAACAGACTTTGACGGAACCTTATTCAAAATAAGTACTGCACTGTTTAAAGCGTATCCCCAGAAGGATATAGGTAGCTCAGTGCGACTCATCATCGACCTTACCATGTCTAACAAGGTACGGTTTCTCCGTTCAGACACACCGTTTAATTGCGGTGTTCCAGGAGGAGTCCACTGTGAAAGAATACCATTTTCTTTCAAGTAATCTTGAAACTCATAACTTAAGTATTCGCCACCACGGTCCGACCGCAATGTTTTAATACTCTTGCCTGTTTGTTTTTCTACTTCGTGTCGAAACTCTTTGAATTTCTCAAAAGTTTCCGACTTGTGTCTCATTAGATACACATAACCATAACGAGATGCATCATCCGTAAAGGTTACGAAGTAATGATATCCACCTCTAGCCTGGCTAGACATGGGCCCACATACGTCACTATGAACGAGGGCTAACAGTTCTGTGGCACGTTCACCTTTACCACTAAAAGGTGATTTAGGCATTTTGCCTAAAAGACAAGATTCGCAGACATCATATGAATTAAGATCAAATCCGTCCAAGTACCCACTCTTCGAAAGTGTGGATATGCGAGTCTTGTTGATGTGTCCTAGACGACAATGCCACATGTAAGCTTCATCTTTTAGATTACTCCTTTTGAGCCTTTTGTTTGTTATTTTATGTTTAGGAGATTCATTTATATTCAAAATATAAAGGCCATTATTTGCAACAGCAGTGCAAATTTCTGCATCATTTTTATATAAATAACACCCAGTGTTTCTAAATACAAAAGTGTACCCATGCTGGGTTAACAAAGATACAGATATAATATTCCTAGTCAAACTAGGTATATAATAACAGTTCAAAAGTTTAAGCATATGCCCCGAGGGCAATTCCAAAACAAAAGTCCCTACAGCCAAAACAGCAACTGGAGTTCCGTTTCCGACTCGTAGGTCAATCTCCCCTGAAGCCAGCATCCTGCTATCCTGCAGATCCTGCAAATCAGTACAAATATGAGCAGCACAACCAGAATCAAAAATCCAATTTTTAAAACTAGAAGTAGTCATATTTATCTCAATAACAAACATACCAGAGGCTAGTGCCTTGCCTGCCTTGATATCCTCCTTGTGTCCCTTGCCCATTCGGCAGTCACGTTTCCAGTGACCCTTCTTGCCGCAGTTGAGGCAGACATCTTGAGACTTGTCCCTTGGCTTCCCAGAAGCTTTTGTCAACTTGCCTTTACCCTTTTTCTTATGTTTCTTCTTCTCACCCCTCCAGTAGCTTTGGGCCCAGCCTTTGGCCTCTGAGAGGTCGATGCAAAGTGCGCCTCGCGCTTGCCCCCTTTTGGAGTTCTTTTTCAGACTCCTTCAAGATGGATAACAGCTCTCCAAGAGTGTCATCCGTATCCATCAACTTGTAGTTGATTATGATTTGTTTCCAAGTATCAGGAAGTGACTGTAAGATCATATCTACGGTCAGCTCAGCCTCCAAGACTATTCCCATATTGGCCAACTCATCAATATCGGCGATCATTTGAGCCCCGTGGGCCTCAACTGATGCGCCTTCAGTCATTCGGGCGCGGAAGAGTTTCTTCACCAACTCATATCTCCATCCGCTTATTGGAGCGGTGGAGATCTCGCAGTCTAGCCATCATATTATAAGGATCCAAGTCCCTATTTTGGCGACGAAAGTGCTGAGTCATCGAAGCTAACATAATAGCCTGAGCTGTGTCACAATCACTGCTGTGAGTTTTCCATAACTCCAGCTCAAGTGGGTCAGTGGGCTTAGGCGGGAGAGGTGTTTGTATAGTGTACAGCATCCTCTCAGCCCCAAGGACTATCCTTAGGTTCATTTCCCAATCAGCGAAGTTTGTGCCCTTAAAGACATTGTCACCCATGATGATGTCTCGGACACTTACCTTGCTTGCCATCTCAACTACGATAGTCCAACTATCTAGTTAACGATAAAATGGGTACAGTCAAACTGTTACAAAAAAATAACAATGAATTAGTCCAACTAATTTTAATTAATTAAACGAAATAATTTTGAAAGACGCGTAAGGCTAAGTATCTGAATGAAATTGCAAATTCAATACTAGCCTCCCACTATTTTTATCAAGTCTCTAACCCTCTGTTGAGAACTCGGGAAATCCTATTTCCTAGTGGGCTAGGATCCCGTTAAATAACACACAACCTTGACTTTGGCCAACAAGCTGTATGCTATTTAACTAGGTAGATCTCAAAGATCAATTGGATCCCATCCAATTCCTAGATCCGGTTAGGTGGACATCCAAGTCCTAAACATATTGCATATGCCAATGTATCTAATACATTTTCTAACCATATCCTCCGAATCATCTAGGCCTTGGCTTTGGCACAACAAACCTAATGATTCCAGTTAAGCGGGACCCATTGACAAGGATAGTTTCGTAATCAATGTCGTTGGACAAGAAGTGATCTTGACTTTGGCCAACAAATCACAACTTGGACAAGACACCGATGTGGAACAAAACTCTCATGATTCAAGTACATCCTAATTGACAAGGTCTTGACTTTGGCCAACAAACCAATGCCAATTGGATCTTGAACAAGAATCATTCAATGGAAGGATAATCGCTTAATATAGATTGAGGGATTATGCGTAATTGGCAACCAATTATTATCTTTGTTAGGTCTCATCATCATACACCCTTAAGCATGCTTCTAAAACATCATAAAGTGCATAAAATAAATTAATAGTGATATACGGATGGATATTAAAAACAATTTGTTCCTAGAACAAATCACTCCCTTTCCACTCCCCGCTAGTAATATTCTACTTCTACCCAATTACATACTACAAAAAGAGAAACCTCATTTACATTGAGGGGAATTAGGTGAGAAGAGAATACAAGAGATAAAAGAGATAAGGCTGGACACGCAGGTCCAATTTATAAATTCTAAATTTACAATAATTTCTAAAATTACCCTTTCCCTTCTAATATCCATCCGCTATACACTATTCATTCATCACATACATGTATATTCATTCAAGACATGCTATACAACCAATCAAATCCAATTAATTAGTCTTTGTTAAAGTGATCATCCAATGTTCAATCAACGGTTTGATTTTGCGCGAGTCCAACTCGTTTGAGAATAAGTACATAAGGTACGAATTCAAGAATTATATCGAACTACCCGTTAAATCCAATTTAAGTCGCTCAATATTAATTCAAATTTATTTAATTCAAAAATTTAAATGATTACACTTTTAATGTGCTTTTAAAGATTAGATTCTAAATCTTATCAAATTGGGTCTCCAAGCCCAACTAACATCCAATGTGTGTTTAATTAAAGTCCGATGGGCTTTCAATTGATTTATCAAGGCTTGGGCTTTGGTCAATGTGGGTCAAACCCAATTACCAAGCCCAAATAAGGAATCACCCTTAAGTGCCATAAAATCAATTTCAAGCCCATAAGGCCCAATTAAACATAAAAGCCCATTAATTAAATTTTAATATTCCAAATTTTAAAATTCAATTAATTAAAGTGTAATTGCATGATTAATTCATTAAACCAAATATTTCAAAAACACCAATTTAATTATTAATCATCAATTGTTCAAAACACTTGTCTAACATTTATTGAACAAAAATCAAGTCCTTAACATGTCATGTTGTATTCGGCCAAGAGAGAGATTTTTGCGGTTCGATTTGTTTTTCAATCAATTGAATCACTAATCTATTATACGTATTGATATTAAGTCATCTAATGAACTTG
The DNA here is from genome assembly GCA_019454045.1 of Zanthoxylum bungeanum. Lineage (NCBI taxonomy): Eukaryota > Viridiplantae > Streptophyta > Magnoliopsida > Sapindales > Rutaceae > Zanthoxylum > Zanthoxylum bungeanum. The sequence continues at coordinate 3,993 of SKCR01047034.1, read as the reverse complement.
AAAGCAAAAATTCAATAAAGTGAAAAGACCTCTATTTTCGGTCAAGCATCAATTTTAGGGAAAAAATCATCCAATGCATTTTTCTCAAAATTGATCATGTATTATATCAAATATCATACATTTAATCATGCTTAAGTTATCTAATAAACTTGTGCATGAAAAATTCCAAATCAAAAAATGACCTACACATTCGGCCAAGGCATCAATTTTGGGGAAAAAATATCCAATACATTTTTCTCAAAATTGATTATGTAATACATCATATAACAAACATTTAAGCACACTCAAATCATCCAATGATTTGTGCATGCAAAAAATTCAACTTAATGGAAGTACCTCACATCGGCTAAAGCAACATTTTGGGGAAAAATCATCCAATGCATTTTTCTCAAAATTGATCATGTATTATATCATATATCATACATGTAATCATGCTTAAGTCATCAAATAAGCCTGTGCATGAAAAATTCCAAATCAATGGAAGCACCTCCACATTCGGCCAAGACAACATTTTGGGGAAAAATCATCCAATGCATTTTTCTTAAAATTGATCATGTAATATATCAAATAACATGCATATAAGCATACTTTAGCATCCAATTTCAAAAGAACATGCTTCAATCAATTTTCCCCAAATTAACCGTAATGTATTTCATGCTTAAACATGACTCAATGATACCATGTTGGTTTTTCTATAATTAGTCCCAAAGAAAGATTAAGCCATAGAAATACAAGTAACATACATGCAAAGCTTGAAGGATGGCGGAATCATACTTACTAAGCTTTGTGACGAAAATGGTGAAGACAATCCTTGAGTCTTCAAGGTGGTAGTTTCGGCCAAGGAAGAAGATGGAGAGAAGCTGCGAATCTTCAAGTGTTCCAAGCTCCAAGATTGTTTCCCTATCACCTTTTTTGATCCTTGCTTGTGCTAGCAAAAATGGAGAATGAAAAAAAAAATTTCTGCCTTTGGTTTGAAGCTCACGGCGTGAGTCAGAAGAAGAAGGAGAGGAGTGTTGTATCTTTTATTTTTTTTGTTCTCAAAAGGTTTCAAAAACCGTGAGTCACACAAATGAAAAATAAAAGAATTGATATCAAATACCAAAAATCAATTTTTTTAATCAAAAACCCTTCAAAAACCGTGAAAGGTTTTCCCTCCAAAATGAAACCCATCATTTGCCATCATTACCACACTTTGAGAATAGAGATAATGTATCATCCCTTAAAGGTGACTAGATACATCCATCACCTATTCGTATCAAGTAATGAGATATCGCGATGCGATTTGCGGATACCACTCGATTCAAAATACGAATGTGTCCGCAAACACTTTCGGGCTCGGTTTCGCTAATTCCGAATTAACGAATTTCCGTCGCGACGCGAATTAAATAATTACGCCTTGCGGAATTACTATTCAGTTCGCTAATGAATTAATTCGTTTGCCCGAATTAAAATCCGATTTTAATTTTCGCGTCGAAATCTAATTTCGTTTAATAATATATCGAATATATTATTTTATCGATTAATTCCAAATTAATCGATCTCTCTCTTTCTCCTAATAAGGCATTTTATCCAAGATAAAGTTTCTCCGTTATTAATCCAAGATTAATAAAGTTTGAATCAAACATCATAAGTGAATCTTCAGGAAGCGACCCAAGAGATCTCCGGATATGTTGGCAGTAAATGCGGTCGTTGGATAATCCAAACACGTACGTACCTCGTACTACGTTTTTACCGATTTACAAGACAAGGTTGGCTTCTAGCAAAGCGCCATGCCTACCCAATTCTCCAGAAATATTCTTACTGGAATATTAGATCTATATCAAGCGTAGTATACCGTAGTATTGCGTACATCGATCCAGTATCGAACGATCACATGTTAGGCCTGGGGCTGGAAGTGTGTCTGCCCCGTACGAAACATATATCGGACATCAAACAACTAGTCTCTTTAAATCGGACAATCCTGACCTAGTCATATTGTCCCGACGGTTGCAACCTTTTATAGAGTACTAGTCTGTGTCCTGCGCGATCATCAACTCCATATGTCTGAAGTGATACTTCCATCTTGACATCACACCCAGTACACTACAATTCCTGATAAACCCAGAAGTGGTGAACACAGAACCGGTTAAAGTCCCCAACCACCAAAACCAAAGTTTACCGATTGTCGCAAGTACTAGCGATGCAAGTCTCAGGTTAAGACCATATACACCTACCTTGATGCGGCCTCCCATAGACACGCAGACATACTACCAATGGGATTCCGCGGGTCTATCCAGAGCGAAGCTGTTTTCGTACCATCGGTAAAAACAAACCTCCTATCGCACTTGCATAAGTATCCTATACTTAAATATATGAGAACTATGTCGTTGTGCCTCACAACATGCACAAATGCAATACTAGTCTATTCCGCATTATCGATGTCCGATCTCGATAATACTCCGACTAGGGATATTTAATGATTAAACCTTTATGTATTGATACTGTCTCATATCATCTCAATACGGAACTAATCATATGGACTTTTGCCATTTATATGTCAAAGTAAATAAATTACAAAACGGCAAAAGGCAATTCTATTATCACATAGTTAATTTTGTACAATAATACAATATCATTTACAAAACAGTGACGCTATGGGTCATAATGTCTAACAAAAACCCCCCTGAAAAATCTTCAAAAACAGCAGCCCTTTAGCCCTTAAAAATGCCCAAAACAGTCCCCTAAACAACCAAAACAGTAGCCTAAAAATAGCAGCAAAACACAGCGAAACGGAGTAAAAACAGCAGCCCGAACAGCAAAACAGCGAGGAAAGACGTTGAGTTGGTGAACCAAAAGAGTTGCGGATCATTCACCCTTCCAACGGACGTGTAACGCCCTTTCGTGAGACAACAAAAGAGGTTAGACCTGAGGGCCCCTTTTACTTATCTTCTTTCGTTTTATTTTATTTATTTTGATATAAATTGCATGAGAGTCGTTTGAGGCATGATGTGATGGATGAGCGGGATATGTGTTCCCTTTTGTGGTATATCGGATGGAAACTCGGACGTAAATTCCATAGCCGATTCCGAATGGACGGTAGTATGGTCTGCACTCGGGATACAAAGCCACGTACCGCTTAAGATATACATATCTCGTCTCATCCTAATTTGTATTTGAGCATGTTATAGTCTTTAGGTTACATGTTTATTATTTAAAGCATGGTTTAATTTAGTTTGTTATTTATTTGTTAGAGCATGTTTAGGTTGTTCATTATGCATATTCTTAGTTTATGATGCGTTTGGGTAATGATTTATACATGTTGGTTTAATGGTTCAATAGGCTTGTTGTGTTACATTGCGTGAAATTATTTGGATGAAAGCATGTTAGATCTAAGTACCCTTGAGCATGAATGATGAATAGATTCAGTTAGTTTATTGCACAAATTATATCATCACAAGTGACATAAGTAAGGGACCATTCCGAACCCAACGGTTTGAGGTCTTCCTTGTGAGGGGTGAGTGCGGCCTTAAATCTTTGTCCCGGTTCACACCAGGTGGCGACTCCATGTTATTTCGTACTGCCAACTAGGCCGCGAGCCTAGAACAGCGTCGCCCAGATTCTGTTGTTCTACAGTCTGGCGACTCCACTGGGGACATTTTGAATCGGCCCCGAAATCATGTCTTGTGATGTGTATAATTTGTGCTTTAATTAATCGTTTCTATAGTGAGTTGAAAGGGGTGTAATCAAAGGAATTGTCAAGTCTAGGTAATGGTTCGATGTCTTCCTTTACTCACTACTTTTTTATAAGGAAAAGCTGTGAAGACACTGAGATAATCATTACTTGTAGCTCGTCGTGACAGACTAGTTTGGAGGACTCGTTGTTTATTCCTGACACCAAGCGATAAGCCTAAGGGGCTTGGGTACTTAAGAGAGCCTCGCTCCACCCTCCCTCTGGGGAATCTACAACGGGAAATCCATTCGACAGTCCGTCACACACCATAACACGTTGGCACG
>SKCR01047033.1:0-77111 GCA_019454045.1 Zanthoxylum bungeanum | reverse complement strand
TAGACCAACATACTAAGCCAATGCGCGACACATCACATCATGCATACAAACATAAAGACAATCATATTATTCTAAGTATGTCCGATTGAACGTGTCTTGCATCCAACCAAACACACATCAACCGGCGCGGCAAAGTATCGTGGTAAAGGGCTTTAACCCCTCCCCATAAGGGATCTTTCATTCCACTTACTAAGCCCATGCGCTCGATTGAGTCATGAATAAATAAGCAACATGCATAATTTAAGTGACGAAAAATAAATAAATAAAAGCAACACAAAACAAGAGAAGGTGTCGTTTACTCAAGTGGTACGTGGAGTTGTATCCCAAGTACAGACTGCACTACCGTCCATTCGGATTCGGCTACGGAATTTACGTCTGGGTTTCCATCCTATATACCACAAGAGACGACACTCTTCCATTTCATTCAAGCACAACATGCATCCATAAACGACTCTCATGCGAATAGAATTCAATAATAATAAAAAAACGAATATAAACTAATGAAAAGGTACCCTCAGGTCTAACCTTTTAAATCACCTCTCGGATGTACGGTACAAGATCGTCGGAAGGGTGGATGCTCCGCAACTCTCCCGGTTCACTGGTCTCATTCGTTGTCTTACTGTTTTGAGTCGTCGTTCTCCGTCTTTTGCTATTGTTTCCTTGTGGTTTCGCTGCCGTTTCCTCTTTATCTTTTGCTTACTGTTTTTGGGTGTGTTCTTCCTGTAATTTTCTTGTGTGTTGTGTATGAGCTAGGGACTAGGGTTGAGAAGTGTAGGCACTGCATTTTTACACATAAGTCCCTATGATGAGTCTCATTTTGGAGACACTACCTTTTAAGTCACGGAGGTCACGGGAAACGGACATCGGAAGGGGAAATTCAGAATAAACAAGGTTCACTGTTTTCGTTGGTGCCGCGTTCGTGTTTACGTTCGAACGTCAAACGGATTGCGGGCGTTCGTGCCGCGTTCGATGAAGCGTTCGAACGGTGTCGGTAATCTGGTTTTGCTGCTAGCCTCTCATTCAGCCCAATTAGCCCCCCAAAGCCCATAAAACACATCCCAATTTAAATAAATAAATATTAATTAAAACATAACTAAATAATATAATAATCAAATTAATTAAATGATTAAATAAAACATATACCAAACATAAAATAAACAATTACAACTTAAACTAAAATCATGCCTAAATTAAACAAATCACACACTAAATCAAAATATAATCATGCCTAATTAAAATCAATCAACCAATTATATTCCCAATCTAATAAGATTATTCCCAAAACTTAAAATATTGTATTCCTAATCCAAGCCAATCAAATATCCAACCTTCCCTATCTAGCCAAGATTTGTCCCCCCTCAATCTTTGACTTCCCTTAACCAAACCAAATCAAATCTCTTGACTTCCCTTAACCAAACCAAATCAAATTCCTTTCCTTGTCAACCTAACCCTTTGCCTATAAAAAGAACCCTTCACCAACCTTCTCAACCCTAGCTAGCTAGTCCCTAACTCACACACAACACACATAAAAAATATTACAGGAAGAAGACACCAAAAACCAGTAAGCAAAAGATAAAGAGGAAAAGGCAGCGAAACCACAAGGAAATAATAGCAAAAGACGGAGAACGACGACTCAAAACAGTAAGACAACGAACGAGAACAGTGAACCAGTGAACCGGGAGAGTTGCGGAGCATCCACCCTTCCGACAATCGTGTACCGTACATCCGAGAGATGATTTAAAAGGTTAGACCTGAGGGTACCTTTTCATTAGTTTATATTCTTCTTTTTATTATTATTATTGAATTCTATTCGCATGAGAGTCGTTTATGGATGCATGTTGTGGGTATTGGATGAATGAGAGATGTGTCAACTCTCGTGGTATATCGGATGGAAACCCGGACATAAATTTCATAGCCGATTCCGAATGGACGGTAATATGATCTGTACTCGGGCCACAACTCCACGTACCGCTTGAGTAAACGGCACCATCTCCCTCTCGTTGTGTTGCTTTTTGTTTATTTAGTTTTCTTTACTTGAATTCAACATGTTGCTCATTTATGTATGATTCAATCGAGCGCATGGGCTTAGTGAGTTAGTCCAAAGGTCCTCCATTGGGAGACCAAGAGCCGAAAAGGCCACCTTTGTGACACTACTTTGCCGCGCCGGTTGATGTGTGCCCGGTTGGATACAAGATACGTTCAATCGGACATACTTAGAATAATATGATTGTCTTTATGTTTATATGCATGATGTGATGTGACGCGCATGAGCTTAGTATGTTGGTCTAAAGGTCCTCTCTTTGAGAGATCAAGAGCCCCAAAAGGCCACCTTTACGGCAGTACTTCGCCGCGCCCCTTTATTTTCTGTTTATGTATTGCATTCCATTTTGCCTTATCATGCATCAGGTCCGTGTCCGTTCGAACGCGTTCATAAACGCAACTCGAACGCGCATACATTTTGCCTTATCATGCATCAGGTCCGTGTCCGTTCGAACGCGTTAACAAACGCAACTCGAACGCGCATACATTTTGCCTTATCATGCATCAGGTCTCATTTCCGTTCGAACGCGTTATCAAACGCTATACGAACGCGAGCATTCTGTTTCATTTACGTTCGAACGCGTTTACGAACGCTACACGAACGCGCGCATTCTGTCTCATTTACGTTCGAACGCGTTATCAAACGCTACACGAACGCGAACCTTCTGTTTACCGTTCGAACGCGTTTACGAACGCTACACGAACGCGCACACACTGAACTGAGTCTGTCTTATCATATTCATGCATAATTGCCTCTTGGTTGATCTTTCTTGTGTTATATAGCCAACCACATTATTTGTATCCCTGCATTTATCCATTCTATGTGTTCTCAGGATTGTATTCAATCATGATTATGTTGTTCTTAGTTTTCCATATCATAGGATTGAAATATGTTCATGAGATTGCCATGTGATGTTGCATGATGTGATGAACTTGTTGATGTATGCATATGAATTTAGAAGCATGATACTATTGGAAATAAGTGTTACTTAAGCTTAGTTAAATTATTACGTGAATCCTTTCATTACAAGTGACATAAGTAAGGGACCATTCCGAACCCAACGGTTTGAGGTCTCCCCTTGCGAGGGGTGAGTGCGGCCTTAAATCTTTGTCCCGGTTCACACCGGGTGGCGACTCCATGTTATGTAATCCTTCCCAACTAGGCCGCGAGCCTAGGAACGGCGTCGCTCAGTTTCTGTGTTCCCACAGTCTGGCGACTCCACTGGGGATAGAGAATCGGCCCCGAATATTGTCTTGTAATGATTGGATTTATGTTTTAATTGACCGTGTCTATAGTGGATAAAGTGAGGGTTTAATCAAAGGCATTTTTAGGCTAGGTAATGGTTTGGTGTCTTCCTTCATTCACTACCTTTCTAGAAGGAAAAGCTGTGAAGGCACCTAGATAGCCATCTACTGTTAGCCTATTGTGATGGACTAATTTGGAGGACTCGTTGTTTATTCCTGACAACAAGCGATAAGAGCCTAAGAGGCTTGGGTATTTAAGTGAGCCTCGCTCCACCTTCCCTCTGGGGGATCTACAACGGGAAATCCATTTGACAGTCCGTCACACACCATAGCTCATTGGCACGTACCTTAGTGTATAAAAAAATGGTGCGCTCACTTGGTTGCTCGAACCCTTGAGTGGGGAGACCTAGTTGTGGGCCATCCTTCGCCGGTGAGAGCCTTTGTCTATACTCTTACTAACCCACCTATAGACCGGGTTGGCTAAAGTAACAATTATTTCCTTGAGTATGTGCTTGTGGACCATCCTCATTTGGATGCAGTTGGACTATTTTCAGAAATGCGGGCTTGCCGGGCCATTTAAACTGGGGCAAGTTCGCACCTTATGACTATTAGGCCAAAAGCTTCTGAAATGTTGATAGGCCACTTTGTAAAAAATATTATGTCATGTTTGCATCATCTTCCTTGTATGCTTGTGTTTGGGAACATCGTCGTTTGGATCCATTTGGACCATTTGTCATGAGATATGGGCTTGTTGGGCCATTTAAACTGGGACAAGAACGTATCTCATGACGATTGGGCCAAAAGGCTTCTAAATAACAATGGGCCATTTTATGACTGTGTTCGGAATTTTATCATTTGGATTTGGTTGGGCTCTTAATTTGCCATAAGACATGAACTCGTTAGGCCACTTAAACTGGGACGGGTTCACTCTTATGACAATTGTCCCAAAAGCTTCTAAAATGATAATAGGCCGATTTGTTTGAGAATTTTGTTTGATTTAATATATGTTATATACTTCTTATGCACATCATGCATACATACATCATGTTAACCCTTGTGTTCTAAAAGCCATCATAGATTCCCGTTGGGTTAGAAAAAAAGGAAGACTCACCAAAATACCGAGAACAGACATGAGTGAATCAGATACTGAGGTATCCCGGATAGATCAGTTGGAAAATGGCTTCGCCAAGATTACTGAACAGTTGCAAGCCTTGACTGCTGCCATGACAAATATGGCTGTGCCCCGTGCTGGGGAGAATTCTGAGAATGTAAGGCGCGAGAAGCCTCTGAATGGGTTGGGGGATGATATCCCCGCTTTTGATGATAATGCAGAGTATGCAACAGACAGAGTGATTGGGTCTCAGGCCGAGATACAGAAGCTTCGGGATCAGGTTGAAACAGTTACCCGTAAGATGAGGGGTAAGAATGAAGATTTGCTAGACTATGAGACAATGAAGTTTGAGGAGCTGTTGCCAGCGCAGTTTAAGATGCCGGATTTGGCTAAGTTCAATGGGAATGGAGACCCGAGGGTGCATCTCCGCCAATATGTGTCAGTTATGAGTTCAGTTGGCCTGTCTCAGCGCCAAGTCCAAAAGATGTTTGGGATGTCACTCGAGGGGGCACCTGTGGTTTGGTATCATAGCCTTGAGAAGAAGGTTAAGGAAGATTGGAAGGAACTAGCTGATGCTTTTCTGAAGCAGTATGTTACAGACTTGGAGATTGATTTGTCACTTCGAGATTTGGAGAACACTAAGCAGAAGCCGGAGGAGAGCTTCAAAGAGTATGTGGACCGCTGGAGGAGCCAGCTTCTGAAGATGCAGACCCGGCCCTCAGAAAAGGACCAGATCAAAATGATCATCAAGGGCACCAAGCCCTCTATTTATGGCAAGTTGAGGAGGATGACTTCAATGATTACGGATTTCCGACAACTAAGGGAAACTGTCATGGATATTGAGGAGGAGGAAGCCGAGAACAGAAAGTTTTATGGACAGAACAGAAGGAATATTGGGGGACATTCAGGGACTATGCCTGCTACTGCTGAAGTCACTGCCATTAAGAATAGACGATTTTCTAACCTTGGTAAGCCTCTTTCAAAGGTATTCGAAAAGCTGAAGGCGCATGGACTCTTAAAACCTTTGGAACCTAGGCTCATTCCAAATCCTGTGCCACCTCACATGAACTTAAACTTATACTGTCACTTCCACCAAGGAAAAGGCCATGACACCGACAACTGCGCCCGCCTCAGACATGAAATCCAAAACCTCATCGATGCCCATACAATACCCGACCCAGAGAAAGAACAACCCAACGCATACAGAAATCCCCTGCCCAACTACATGATCAACTCTGGCCTACCCGAAACCCTTGTCCTCCAAACTCTCAACCACTCAGCTTCATAGGAATAAGGGATAACAATGGTGAAGAACCATGGGCTGAAGAAGAAGGCACTATTGTTTCTCCTAGTTTATCTTGCACTTTTAAAGACATTGATTTTGTTCGAACGTTTCCTCAACATTAATAAAGGCGATCATTTCATTTATCTACCTAAGACTATTACTTTCAAACTTGCAACATGAGTGTGTTCAATCTTGGTAATATGATACTCAGAACACGGAGGAATAAAGCCTCATCTCAGTACAATACACGAAAGATGCCGAAAATGGCGCTCTAAAAATAGAGCACGGTTCGGGAATGAACCAGGGGTCGCAGCACCTCACCACCAAATCAACGCAACTCAACACATGGTAAGTCAAGTGGCAGCTGGCTAGCCAGGTAAGTAGAAATGCATTGCATAACTTTGATAGGATTGTCACTGTTGCACATTACACAAGTCCCATCAAAGTGGGGGCGACTGTAGGCACTGCATTTTTACACATAAGTCCCTATGATGAGTCTCATTTTGGAGACACTACCTTTTAAGTCACGGAGGTCACGGGAAACGGACATCGGAAGGGGAAATTCAGAATAAACAAGGTTCACTGTTTTCGTTGGTGCCGCGTTCGTGTTTACGTTCGAACGTCAAACGGATTGCGGGCGTTCGTGCCGCGTTCGATGAAGCGTTCGAACGGTGTCGGTAAATCTGGTTTTGCTGCTAGCCTCTCATCCAGCCCAAATTAGCCCCCCAAAGCCCATAAAACACATCCCAATTTAAATAAATAAATATTAATTAAAACATTAACTAAATAATATAGTAATCAAATTAATTAATGATTAAATAAAACACATACCAAACATAAAATAAACAATTACCAACTTAAACTAAAATCATGCCTAAATTAAACAAATCACACACTAAATCAAAATATAATCATGCCTAATTAAAATCAATCAAACAATTATATTCCCAATCTAATAAGATTATTCCCAAAACTTAAAATATTGTATTCCTAATCCAAGCCAATCAAATATCCAACCTTCCCTATCTAGCCAAGATTTGTCCCCCCTCAATCTTTGACTTCCCTTAACCAAACCAAATCAAATCTCTTGACTTCCCTTAACCAAACCAAATCAAATTCCTTTCCTTGTCAAACCTAACCCTTTGCCTATAAAAAGAACCCTTCACCAACCTTCTCAACCCTAGCTAGCTAGTCCCTAACTCACACACAACACACATAAAAAATATTACAGGAAGAAGACACCAAAAACCAGTAAGCAAAAGATAAAGAGGAAAAGGCAGCGAAACCACAAGGAAATAATAGCAAAAGACGGAGAACGACGACTCAAAACAGTAAGACAACGAACGAGAACAGTGAACCAGTGAACCGGGAGAGTTGCGGAGCATCCACCCTTCCGACAATCGTGTACCGTACATCCGAGAGATGATTTAAAAGGTTAGACCTGAGGGTACCTTTTCATTAGTTTATATTCCTTCTTTTTATTATTATTATTGAATTCTATTCGCATGAGAGTCGTTTATGGATGCATGTTGTGGGTATTGGATGAATGAGAGATGTGTCAACTCTCGCGGTATATCGGATGGAAACCCGGACATAAATTTCATAGCCGATTCCGAATGGACGGTAATATGATCTGTACTCGGGCCACAACTCCACGTACCGCTTGAGTAAACGGCACCATCTCCCTCTCGTTGTGTTGCTTTTTGTTTATTTTTGTTTTCTTTACTTGAATTCAACATGTTGCTCATTTATGTATGATTCAATCGAGCGCATGGGCTTAGTGAGTTAGTCCAAAGGTCCTCCATTTGGGAGACCAAGAGCCGAAAAGGCCACCTTTGTGACACTACTTTGCCGCGCCGGTTGATGTGTGCCCGGTTGGATACAAGATACGTTCAATCGGACATACTTAGAATAATATGATTGTCTTTATGTTTATATGCATGATGTGATGTGACGCGCATGAGCTTAATATGTTGGTCTAAAGGTCCTCTCTTTGAGAGATCAAGAGCCCCAAAAGGCCACCTTTACGGCAGTACTTCGCCGCGCCCCTTTATTTTCTGTTTATGTATTGCATTCCATTTTGCCTTATCATGCATCAGGTCCGTGTCCGTTCGAACGCGTTCATAAACGCAACTCGAACGCGCATACATTTTGCCTTATCATGCATCAGGTCCGTGTCCGTTCGAACGCGTTAACAAACGCAACTCGAACGCGCATACATTTTGCCTTATCATGCATCAGGTCTCATTTCCGTTCGAACGCGTTATCAAACGCTATACGAACGCGAGCATTCTGTTTCATTTACGTTCGAACGCGTTTACGAACGCTACACGAACGCGCGCATTCTGTCTCATTTACGTTCGAACGTGTTATCAAACGCTACACGAACGCGAACCTTCTGTTTACCGTTCGAACGCGTTTACGAACGCTACACGAACGCGCACACACTGAACTGAGTCTGTCTTATCATATTCATGCATAATTGCCTCTTGGTTGATCTTTCTTGTGTTATATAGCCAACCACATTATTTGTATCCCTGCATTTATCCATTCTATGTGTTCTCAGGATTGTATTCAATCATGATTATGTTGTTCTTAGTTTTCCATATCATAGGATTGAAATATGTTCATGAGATTGCCATGTGATGTTGCATGATGTGATGAACTTGTTGATGTATGCATATGAATTTAGAAGCATGATACTATTGGAAATAAGTGTTACTTAAGCTTAGTTAAATTATTACGTGAATCCTTTCATTACAAGTGACATAAGTAAGGGACCATTCCGAACCCAACGGTTTGAGGTCTCCCCTTGCGAGGGGTGAGTGCGGCCTTAAATCTTTGTCCCGGTTCACACCGGGTGGCGACTCCATGTTATGTAATCCTTCCCAACTAGGCCGCGAGCCTAGGAACGGCGTCGCTCAGTTTCTGTGTTCCCACAAGAAGGTTGGTGAATGGTTCTTTTTATAGGCAAAGGGTTGGGCTTGACAAGGAAAGGGATTTGGCTAATTAAAGAGGGATTTGATTTGGTTTGGTTAAGGGAAGTCAAAGATTGAGGGGGGGACAAATCTTGGCTAGATAGGGAAGGTTGAATATTTGATTGGCTTGGTTTAGGAATACAATATTTTAAGTTAGGAATAATATATTGGTTGATTGATTTTAACTTGGTATGATTATATTTTTGATTTAGTATGTGATTTGTTTAAATTAGGCATGATTTTAGTTTAAGTTGGTAATTGCTTATTTTATGTTTGGTATATGTTTTATTTAATTATTTAATTAATTTAATTATTATCTTATTTAGTTAATGTTTTAATTAATATTTATTTATTTAAATTGGGATGTGTTTTATTGGCTTTGGGGGGCTAATTGGGCTGGATGTGAGGCTAGCAGCAAAACCAGAATTACCGACACCGTTCGAACGCTTCCTCGAACGCGGCACGAACGCCCGCAATCCGTTTGACGTTCGAACGTAAACACGAACGCAGCACTAACGAAAACAGTGAACCTTGTTTATTCTGAATTTCCCCTTCCGATGTCCGTTTCCCGTGACCTCCGTGACTTAAAAGGTAGTGTCTCCAAAATGAGACTCATTATAGGGACTTATGTGTAAAAATGCAGTGCCTACAATTACCTTCTTCATTTTTTCCTATTTTGGACGAGATTCTGAAATTTCTTTAGGAATGATGAAATTTCTTTAGGAATGATTCATTGATTCTGAAATAAACTATTAATCATGGTATGCTTGTATTTCAATTCCCTAGTTCTCTCACCTATGTACCTCATATACAATCTGTTGATTGTTAGTTGTTACAAAATTGTCGTTTTAGTTTGCCATTTATTAAATAGCTGCTTGGAACATTGTATTACATTTATTCATTTAATATATTTAAATAACATTTTACGAATATGTCTAATGTCTATTTTATTTTCATTGGAGATGAGTGGGTTTGAAAGCTCACCCAATAGTAGTGGGTCGGAATCAGATTCATTTGATGTACAATTAAGAGAAACAAGGAAACATAAAAGAAAATTTCCATCAAACTCCGAGAGACCACCATTGTCAAAAAACATGATTCATCGCCATCAATCACATCAGTAGTAAATAAAATAAGAAATAGAAGATCTGAAGTGTGAAAAATTTTCCGCATGTGTGAAGATAATCTGGATAGGGCTGAATGTATATATTGTCAAAAGACTTATGCTTGTAGTGCGAATGATCGGTCAACAACCAACTTGAAGAGGCATATGGAGGCCTGCAAATCATATTTGGCTTATTGTGAAGCACAAGGTGTTTAGGTTGGGGTTGGTGAAGAGGGAGGCACAAGTGGAAATCTCTCCGTGAGAGACGATCATTTTAATCAAGCAGCGTGTCGGAAAGCAGCTGTGAAGATGATCATTGTTGATTAGCTACCATTTAGCTTTATAGAGAAAGAGGGTTTTTGATATTTCTGTAGTGTTGCCGTCCCACGTTTTGATGTCCCATCTCGTAGGACTATAACTAGAGATATCCTACAGTTGTTTGCTGATGAAAAAGTGATGTTGAAGAGTATTTTATCTGCGGATTATCAGAGAGTTAGTTTGACCACCGACATATGGACGTCAATTCAAAACATTAATTACATGGTTATCACTGGATATTTTATAGATAATGATTGGAAGTTGCATCGGTGAATCCTTAGCTTTTGTCCAATTAACAATCACAAAGGAGACACTATCGGAAGGTTAATAGAGTCTTGTTTACATCAATGTGGTATTGAGAGAATTTTTGCTATAACTGTGGATAACGCCAGTGCCAATGCCGTAGCCATCCAAAAGTTGGTGAGGAAGATGAGGACGTGGAGGGAAGATGCATTGGTGCTTAATTGAGAGTATGTGCATATGCGATGTTGTGCTCACATATTAAACTTAGTTGTGTCTGATGGTTTGAAACAATTGGATGACAGTATTATAGCAATTCGAAATGCTGTTAAGTATATGAGATCTTCTCCATCAAGATTGGAAGCATTTAAATCGGCGGTAGCACGTGAGAGGATTGAGAGCAAGGGCAGTGTCATCTTAGATGTTCCTACTAGGTGGAATTCCACTTACTTAATGTGGAATGCTGCATTAGAGTTTCAGAAGGCCTTTGATCGAATGATTGATGATGATGGTCACTATGCTCCATATTTTAGAGATGATGAAAATGAGAGCAAAAGGATCAGGCCTCCTACATATATAGATTGGGAGAAAGCTCAATACTTTGCTGATTTTTTGGAGATTTTTTATGATGCAACAAATATGTTTAGTGCCTCATCCACCGTCACATCTTGTTTCACCTACAATGAGATTTGCAAGATTCATACAAGTTTGAAAAACATGACTCGTAATGAACATCCTCTTTTGCATGACATGACCTTATCTATGAAGATGAAGTTTGATAAATATTGGGAGACCACTGCCAAAATCAATAAATTATTGATTTTGAGTACTATTCTTGATCCAAGACGTAAGATGACATTTGCCTTTGTTTGCTTTGGTATACTTTTTTATAATGATGATGTGAAGATAGAGGAAATGAGAAAGTCTACTAGAGATTTATTGAAAAGATTATAAGATATGTATAATGATTGGTATGACACAAATGGGTTGTTTGTTGACGGTGATGGATCAAGGGCTGGGGGTGTAACTGGTGTTGGTGGAGATGGGTCTAGTGCTGGTATGACACAATCTCAGCCGTTTGTTAGACCGCGAGCACAAAATAGAGTGCGTAAATGCAATACAAACGTGCAACCTGATGATCCATTTCAAGTTTTTCAGACTAGTCATGCAATGCATCAAGAGGATAGTACTGAGGTTGAAATGTATTTGATGAAACCCTATGAGACTAGTCGTGACCCTAGCCTTAGTGTTCTGATGTGGTGGAAAATAAATACTGGTTGTAGGACACAGAAATTGGCGACGCTGTTCCAGGCTCGCGGCCTGGTTGGGAGTACGGAATAGCTCACAGAGGAACTAAACCGGATAAATAACATGGAGTCACCACCTAGTGTGAACTGGGACAAAGATTTAAGGCCGCACTCACCCCTCGCAAGGGAAGACCTCAAACCGTTGGGTTCAGAATGGTCCCTTACTTATGCCACTTGTAATGAAATGATTTGTGCAATATCTTAACCGAATCTACGCAACATATATGCTCAAGAGTAACTTAGATCTAGTTCGCATTCATCAAAGTAAATCATATGTCTAAGTTTGCATGCTTTGAAAGTAAGTCATTATAACGGCAAGCATACAATATCACACAATGAGCATACAGAAAAATAAACAAATAATAATTTAAGCACAAACGTAAACTAAATTCCTAATGCGAAAGCAAAGAACTAAATCATGCATAAAGAAATAACATAATCAAACTTAAAATAAATAACATACTAGACTAAATCATGCTCGAATACAAGGTTGGATGAAACGAAATACGTGTGTCTCTCAAGTGGTACGTGACATTGTAACCCGAGTACAAACCGCACTACCGTTCATTCGGATTCGGCTACGGAATTTATGTCCGAGTTTCCATCCGATATACCACAAGAGATAACACATATTCCGTTCATCCGGAAATCACATCATGCACCAATCCACAATACTCATATGAAATAAAGTACTAAAATAAATAAAAATAAAGGATAATAAATAAAGAAGATGCCCTCAGGTCTAACCTTTTTTGTCGTCTCTCGGAAGTGCGTTACACGGCCGTCGGAAGGGTTGATGCTCCGCAACTCCTCTGGTTCACTGATTCAACATTTTCCTTCGCTGTTTTGCTGTTTGGGCTACTGTTTTTACTCCGTTTTACTGCTGTTTTGCTGCTGTTTTTTAGTCACTATTTTACGGTAAATAATGGACTATTTTGGCGGGTTTTTAGGGGTATTGGGGCTGTGTTTTGTCACTGTTTTGGGGCAGTTTTTTAGGTACAGTTTTGGGCAATTTTTAGGTGCAGTTTTGGGCGTTTTCTGGACTGTTTTGGGCAGTTTGTTTAGGTGCAGTTTTGAGTCAATTTGGGAACTGTTTTGATGGTCAGGGAAGGACAATGTGAGGGGCTTTTGGTGCATGAATGGAGGCTTGCTGTGAGGGTTCAGGGAGGTGAATTGAAGGGGTTGCTGTGAGGGTTTAGGGGCATGAATTGAGGGAGTTGCTGTGAGGGTTTTGGGACGTGAAGAAGGGGTTGCTGAAGGTTGTTATTAGCGTGAGTTGGAGGGCTTATTTATGGCGTGAGTGGAGGGCCTGAAGAGGGCTGCTTATGGCGTGAGTTGGAGGGCTTGAAGAGGGTTGCTTTGGGTGAAGTTGGGGTTGCTTGAAGAGGGCTGATTTGGGTGAAGTTGGGGTTGCTACGTGAATGGGCAGGTGGCTAGGCGTGAAGGAGGCTGGTGCATGAATAGATAGGTGGCGTGAGAAGGGTTTTGAGTGAAGTTGGCAGGTGCTTGTACGTGGGTGAGTGGCTTTTGTGTTGATGCGTGAAGTGTTTTCTCTTCGTTTGTTAATTTTTTTTGAGAGTCTCGGCTATTGGTATTTTCTTTGTGTTTTTTGTGAGAGTCTAGGGGTTCTAAGGTTGGGTTAAGGGTTATTTTTATAGGCAAATGAGGGGTAATCCTTGTGTGAATAGGGAAAGGATTTGTGCATTTATGGGGATATCTTTTAATTTGAAATATCTTTTAATTTGATTTGATTTCTTCTCTTTTGGTTAGGGATATGATTTGATTTGTATCTTTTAATTAGAGAATATAATTTAAGTGGATTAGGAAACTATTTGATGAGATTTGATTTGTATCTTTTAATTAGGGAATGTGATTTATCTTGATTTTAGCATGTGTTTAATGTGTGTTTTGTTTAATTTGGAAGGCTAATGGGCGTGACTTAGAGTGGCTTGGGCGTGAGTTTGGTCCATTTTGGTGGGCTTGGTGTGTGGTTTAGTGGTGTGTGGGCTTGGTGTGTGTCTTGCGGGGGTTTGGGCTAAGGATGTGTTTTAAAACAGAGGTCCAACAAGCGAACCCGAAGCTAAACCAGCGAATTAAATCCAACAGAAATGTCAATTCTTGACTCTTCCCTTCCGACGTCTGTTTCCCGTGACTTCCACAATTAAAGAGGTATTGTCTCCATGTGAGACTTATCATCGGGACTTATATGCAAAAATGCAGTGCCTACACTGGTAAGTATCCAATTTTGGCTAGGATTGCTTATGATATTTTTGCAATGCCGGTATCGACAGTGGCATCTAAATCGGCATTTAGTACGGGCGGTCGTGTTCTTGATAATTTTCGTAGCTCCTTAACTCTCGTTATGGTCGAGGCTCTAATATGCACTCAATACGAAATATGCTTACAATTGACAAAACCAATGAAGTGGAAGCCATGCTATTGGAGGCAGAGTACTACGAAAAGCTTGAGGAAGGTAAAAAAATTTATTAATTAGTTTTTTAATTTTTATAATGAATACCATAAAATGCAAACTTACTAACTGTGAATAATTTTTTTTTTTTTTGTATTTTATTTGAAGAATATCACAAGTTACAATCTGAATCACAATCACTGGATCATGTTGTTGGCAACAGAGTTTGAGTCCAATTATCTTGAAGGTACAATTTTGACAAAGTTATGTTTTTCTTTGATTATTTATCTGAATAACAATCTCATTGAAGATGATCACAATACTTGTTTACAAACATTTACTAGCTTAAAAAATGGGGGAACTTAAGGAAGTAAAACTTTAGTAGCAAAGAAACATTTTATTCATTTATTTCCTGTTTTTACGATATGATGGTGCAGAATAATAGAATTTCTGGATTTTGTAAATATGATGGTGCCTTTACGATATGATGGTGCCATTGCCTTCTGAAGTAGCTTACTTGGTTAGTTTTCAAGACTCCAATTGGATACAGGATCAATGAGGAGTAATAATATTAGAATAGAAAAGTTATAAGCTACTTAAGAAATTAGCTTAAAACTTCATTATCAACATAATAGATTAATAGGTAGCAGCAATAGAATGGATAATTGATTATGCAAAGTTCATTATTTTGTAATTAGATCTATACATGGGTATTGAATTTAAACTTACTTGTAGAAGTGGTTATATTTTATATTTCAGAAACATTGTTTATTAATTTTCATCTTTTGCAGGCCTGATGTTGGTGTGCTGCTGCCGTGCTGGCAATGGGAGGGCACTGTGGATACTGGATAGTATTATGGATTGATATTGTGGTCATGTTGTTATTGTTGTGTGTACTGTCACTACTATGTAGTGAAAATTTTGGCTTTTGTTGATCTTGTATTCATGTTGTTATTGTTGTGTTTACTGTCACTACTATTTTGTTGATCTTGTGGTCATGTTGTTATTGTTATTGTTGTGTGTACTGTCAAAACCAGATTATGCTTGCAGTTTGTGGTCATGTTGTCTTGTTGTTTGTACTGTGTACCGAATTCGGATCAGATCGAGTTCGATAAGATGATCCGGTTCGATCAAATCAAACATCTCAGCGCATTTCGGATCGGACCGGATTCAGATTCAGTTCGATCCGATCCGAATCCGATAATGCCTAGGACTACAAGAGAGCCATAGGCATGCTATTACCAAAATGATGGCATTAATAACACGTATTTTGACAAATCCTCCCACTTTTTCCCTCATTTGAGAGGGTTAATATCTTTCTTCTCGAAGAAGAGGAATAATAGGACGTGATTCTTCGTGAGGAGGATGAATAACATGACATGGTAGATTATTGGCTTTATGAAAGCCTCAAGATGAATTCCCCCTTACCCTTGAGCTCCTCCTGCCTAATCGGTCTAGAGTTTGCCTCTTGTCCTTCATTATTCTCGTTTCTATAAGTAGACCGAGTCTAGCCAGAAACGAATTGCTCAGTCCTCTCCATAACTTGCAGGAATTTCGTTGAGTTATTTTCATATGCTTTACTATTTCATCTATATTATAAATTACAACAACAACATTGAAATTTTTAAGATGTAACAACATCACATGTTACTCCAACATCAGATCCTATTGAAATTTCAGACTCTTGGTTGTGAATTTTAAGAGAAGTTAGATTTCTTTTAATTTATTTCACCAGATGTTGATTTCTTTTTGCTATGCTGTCATAGGAACAACTTTCGTATCCTGAGAAGTGACAATATTTTTTCCTGATTTACTTATTGTTCTTGGTGGCATATTGTTAGTCAGTTCCATTGGACATAATAAAATAATTTTGACTGTAAAAATATTTTTTACTTTAGGTGGACATGTTCTGAAATTAAATTGAAAATACTGACTTCTAATAAACCATTGTAACAAGTCATCTAATTACTTGAATGAGATAAATAATTAAAAACTATTAAGACACTGGAAAGAAAAATAACTGAAGGAAATTATGAATGAAGGAAATTATGTTTACTTGTTCTGAAAAAAAAAAAAAAAAAAAAACCACTGGAGTTTTAATTACAAAATGAAATTTGAAATATTAAAAGATCGAACTAAGGAATTTGATTAAAAAAGAGAATTAGAGTTCTAAAGTAAGGTATTGTGTTTGAATTAGATTCTTTTGAGTTTGAGTTGTTGTTGATATGCTGCATTTGATCTTCTCTGTCGAATTTATTTGCCTCTATAAGTAACTAATCCTCCACTTATTGTAATTGTATAAACTTTCTGCCGCGCAGGAACAACTATGCACGTTCTTCATTTTTAGAGGAATGGCTCGATGGAAGAAGTGCCCTAATGGAGGATTCCACTTGCTGTAACATGAACTACCTTTACTTATATTGGGCTTGAGTTCTAATAACCCAGATTCAAATTTAAATTTGGGTACAAACAACATTAAACATGAAATATTTTCAAGTTTATGTATTAATTTTAAATTTGATGATAAAAATTTTAAATTCAATAATACTCGTTTCAAATTTCAACTTTATTATGCCTTATCAATATTAGAGGGTAAACAAGGAAATAAATCCGCATGAAAAGAACTTTTTGAAGAGAAAAAGTACTTGAATTTTTTTTTTTTTATTACCATATAAGTTTACAGATATATAATATGAAATCTATTGAGATAGTAAATATAGATCATTTATAGCACACCCAAAATCCTACGTCTACTTAAAGACGAAATATTCACTCCAACTCAAATATGGAGAGAAATCTACTCCAAAATAAAGAGAATGAGTCCCCTACCCTGCACAGACTCAAACTTGGGAGAGTATAAGTTGGCAACTGAGTTACGAGCCCAGTGACAAAAAGTACTTGAATTAAACGAGAGCTTATTTGTTTATTTATTTATTTTGATTAACTAATTAAAAATTTGCGTTTCAACAATTGGACCAAGAATATGGTGTTCATCAACAAAGAATGTCAACAACTTCGCGCGCCATTGTTTGAACGTTGCTTACGATGGGCCCTGGTTCCTAAGACAAATCACATTCGGCCAAATTTTACGTCATATCTCTCACTATTTTATAAAATCATCTTAAATTATCTTCTATAAGGGAGGTGATTGACAAATACTAAGACTTATCCATCAAAATTAAACCTACAAAACATATATCTTGACAACTGAAATTACCGAAACACCCTTCCCGCTGTTTATGATATATTTTTTCATTTTATAATTTTTGTTGCTTCTTGAAGAAAGACAATTCCAAGTCCAACCACTTCGCTTCTCTTCAAAATCGTTCTCCCATTTCTCAATTTCAATTTACTTCCTCTACAAGTCTCTCCTTCTCTTTCTAATTTTGCGAATTATAAAAAAAAAAAAAATTAAAAATAACTTTTGCTCTGAAGTTAAATTATAAGCGCTTGTGATGGCTGGCCGTTACGAAAGCAATCCCTTCGATGAAGATGAAGTTAATCCTTTCGCCGTAAGCGTTTCTTTTTAAGTTTTTGTTGGTGATTTATTTTAAATTTTGAAATTCTTTGGGATTTTTAATTGATTGATTTTGTTGATAGATGAAGTAATTGAAGTGATTTAGTTTGATTTAATTGGCTAGATCCAGTTTGTATATGTTGAATTTCGTGTAGAAATGTCAAATCTCTAGTCAAATGCGAAACTCATGCTCATAATCTTTACTTTTTAGCTTCTGTAGTTGATGTTTTTTTTATTAGTGTTGTTAAGGTATAAGTTTTCAATTAGATCTGTTGATTTCTTTGTATTTTAGTTTGTCTGTAGGATTTGAAGATATTCGAAAGCTTTTTTTTCCTAATGATGAATGGGTTTTGCTGGTTTTGTTTTTAAATTAGTGGTACTTTTGTTAATAGAGGTGGCCAGAGTTGCTCTAATTTGTGGGAGCAGTTCCTAAAATGGGCCATATGTAAAAGTCATATTATACCTGAAATTTTCTTAAGATTTGGCTCTTAACTGTCACGGCAGATTTTTATTTTATTTTATTTATATTGTTTTATTGTTTCGGGGCTTTTTTCCCCTTGATCTTTTCATCTTGATATGGACACTGCATTACAAGTGGAGTACCTTAGTTAAAATTGAGAGAACCTATCTTGTTGAACAAGGGGTCAAGTTAAACAACTAGGTTACCTTGAACAAAACAAGTGTACATGTAATATTGTTTTTGAATCCCTGAATACTGATATCGTAAATTTATAGATTCTTTAGTTGTATTAATTTATTGTTTTATTGTTTTATTTTTTTGGTTGTTAGTGTTAATAACATGTTCTGACAAATAACTGATTTAACTGTTCTTTAATTTCATTTTTCACTAGCAGGACCCAGCTGTTAGGGGGAAAACCTCGGGCCAGTCAAGGTTTGGTGGAGGTGGATTTTTTACAACAGTAAGCTAAACTTTTTCTGTAAATTGTTATGTATATTTTTCCCCTAGAATGACATTTAATATCTTTTTATTTTTTTCTTAAGAGCAACATGAGTAGGAAAGGATGAAATTTAATTCTGTGATGATCATTCTATAAATTTTATCATTTTGCCGGTGTCATCATGTTGAGAATGAATAAAATTTCAAGATTTTCTTTGCCTTCTCTTCTGTCATTCTTTCTCATATTATCTCTCCTGCTCTTCTTCCTAACTGCATCTGGTTTCAAAATATCTTTGCACTCGCAGATGACTACTTCTTTTTCTTTTTTGTTACGTGAGTTCTTAACTGTGATTTTGTCAAATTCAAGAATAGTGCAAGTGTTCCACCTGCAACAAATTCAAGGCTTTCACCTCTTCCCCATGAACCAGCTGGTTTCAACTTTGAACGTGATGCGCCAATTGACATTCCTCTTGATACGGCTGCGGTAGGACGAAATTCTCAAGCTGCTTAAGACTTGATTCCATATTGAACTCATATTTGCTCCCACTAAGCTTGATCACAGTTCCTCTAATTGCAGTCTATTTTGAATGTAGGATTTGAAGAAGAAAGAGAAGGAACTTCAAGCTAAGGAGGCTGAATTAAGAAGACGGGAGCAGGTCTGTGTTGATTCATTGGTGGAATGTTAATTTATTAATTGAGGCTCATTTGACGGAGTCATGGACATATAAATTGGTTTTGTTGTTTCCAAAATGGGTGTATAACTTAACTAATTAAGTTGCCAAACCAAACATATTGGAGAACAATTGTCTATGCTAGATGGCGTCTTCACTATTAGAATAGAGAAACAAAATGCTTTCGAGAATCTCTGGTTCTAACTCAATAGTGGGGTTGGTACTTGGTATCCATGTCTAGGAATAAGTACCGCAGGAATTAGTTTTTTACAAGCCCGGGGCTTTGAACGAATGGTAAAGTAAAGAACAGAAGACCCGCCTTGTCGGATCGTTTGAACCCGGGGAGATCTCAATCAAATAAAGGATTTCAGAGCTAGCTTAAATAATATAAAAAAGGCCGGTTCTATCTTTTATGCATTGACCTTTCTCTCGCGATCGGAACGGTCGATCGCCTATTTATAGTAGGGCGTTCCCGCAACCGGAAGAGAGCTAAAAAGTACTCAACGAGTAGAGCTCGGCCGACATCTAGTTGTAGCCATCGAGAGCCAATCTTTTTCCACATTCTGTTTGAATTAGAACAACCCATGAATTTTGATGATCTCCATTTTTTTGTTATTTCGCAGGATGTAAAACGGAAAGAAGAAGCTGCAGCACGAGGTAACTCTATTTGTCAGTCTATATTTTGAATAGCTTTGGGATTTGGGCTTCTGATGGGGATTGTATTGGTTATTTTCCTCCCACTTGATATCTGAAATGTCCACTTTTATGTCCTTGTGGTATTTTAAGGAGTCAAATATTTTCTTGTTGTGACTGATTAAATGAAAGATTCAAGTAGGATCAACTGTTTTTTTTTTTTTTTTTTTTTTTTGTTGCATAACATTTAAAGTTGTGTCTGAAATGTCAAATACAGTAGGACTTCTTTTCTGGCTGGCTTATTATCCTTCTTGTTCTGCAATGTTCATTTTGCAGCTGGAATTGTTCTTGAGGAGAAAAATTGGCCACCATTTTTCCCCATTATTCACCATGATATTGCAAATGAAATACCAATTCATCTACAAAGGCTGCAGTATGTTGCATTCACAACATATTTAGGTATGTTATCTTTTTGCTTGCATTTGTGGATTGAAATTACGATTCTCAAGGGTACTTTGTGCATGGAAAAACTTTTAGGGTGTATATAAAATATGTTAATCATTTAGGCCCATACACAAGTTGTAGCTTCTACTTTCATTGCTATATATATTGACAAACCAGCTTTTGTCTCTAGAAAACTTGTTGCAGTTTGCGCTGTATAAAACATGTTCTATGTTGTTGAGGATATAAATATAACTGCTATCATCATAGTCATCATAATGTTCATGCTTATTTCATGCAGGATTGGTTCTGTGTCTTTTCTGGAACATCATAGCCGTTACCACGGCTTGGATCAAAGGCGAAGGTTACTTTACAAATCTACTTTGCATGTTTGCTAAGTACTAGAGTGTTCTCCATCATTTATCTGATTTTCTGATCTGTTTACTTTGGTTTGTGCTCACTTATTCCTCTAGGTGTGAAAATTTGGTTTCTCGCCGTTATTTACTTCATAGCAGGGGTTCCAGGAGCCTATGTGCTATGGTATCGCCCCCTGTATCGGGCTTTCAGGTACTTATTTTTACTTCTTCAACTTGGCTTTTCATTTATTTATGCTTGAAAAAATCATAAAAATTTTTGTCCGACTATAGAAGGGGTTTTGGGTTGATTATGTATATATATATTTTTTTGGGATAGGGGAAGCATGGTTTCTTTGGGGTTGTTGAGTGGGCTTTATATAGATTATTTCGTTTCCCTTTTTTCTCTCATTTTGATTATATTTGTGGACACCTGGTACACCTGTATAATGTTTATCCTCTTAAGATTCAGAGTTTCTTCTCGAAATTTGTTACCCAACCACATGTAAAATTTTTTGTCTGAAGCTTTGGGATCATGTGGGACTCTGTGCAGAGTCAACTGTGAGCCCAGTTGGATTTGTGGCAGTGACAACACTCCATTTTGTGTTTCTAATATCATATGATTGGGATTTTCTGCAGTAGTTTTGGCTGCACACTTTAAGTTTAAGATTGTTCAAGACATCAATCTGATTCATTTGCCGAACTTTTGGGTTCTTTCTGCCTTCTGGAATGTTGGGATGAGAATTAACAAACCTGTCAGTAATAGAACTGTTCATTTTGTTGTTTATCTGTTAGAAATCAGTGGAAATAGGCTTTAAATTCACGTGTTTTCCTCAAGCCTCAAAAGAGACTACTTGTAGTAACAGTGGTATTGCTGATCAGCTTGCTCTTAATTTGGATTCTCTCTCTTATTTGGTTTTTATCTCATTATAAACTTTCTTGCAGGACTGAAAGTGCAATGAAGTTTGGGTGGTTTTTCATGTTTTACTTGGTAATCTCTTTCTATTTCTTACCATTAATTTACTTCTTAACTCCAAAAAGTGTCAGATTTCTTATTCTTTTATTTTGTTTATTTTGCCTACAGCTCCACATTGGATTTTGCATATTTGCCTCTGTTGCTCCTCCTATATTTTTCAAAGGAAAGTCTCTGACGTAAGTTTTTTTCTCTTAAAATTTTTACTGTTCTTTGCAGCAAATTTGTATTTGATGATAACTAACTTATTCTTAGCATTATATGGTTCTTTTCTAAGCCTATGGTTAGGCATAAGAAGGATATTGTTTTTCCCCTGTTATTGTATTTTACAAATGTGAAATGGACTGATTTTTGGGTTGGGGGATGCAAAGACATGCAATCACCTGTAGTACTTCATGGGACGGTAAAGGGCTAATTTTTTTATGGATTGAAATTATTTTTCTCTATTAATCGCAAATGGTTTTCTATTTTGGACTCTTGGAATAGGGGTATTTTGCCTGCAGTGGATGTTATGGGTGACCATGCACTGGTCGGGGTAAGAATGCTTCAACCTAACTTTACTTTTCAGCGCAAATGATCTAATTTATATGCATAAATCTATACCATGTGGATTTGCTAAACTAACATGATTATTATATACAAAATGTTGCATGTTCACTGAAGATGTAATTTCTTTGGTGATACAGATATTCTACTTCATCGGATTTGGATTATTCTGCCTTGAATCATTGTTCAGCATCTGGGTCATTCAGGTCTGCTTTGCACCTCGATGATTCCTCTTCACCCACTTCTCGTTTATGCCACTCAGCGCTTGCAGAAGCACTACTTTCATTTGGTTTTTTTTTTAACACTCTTGTTTCTTGTTCATGCGCAGCAAGTATACATGTATTTCCGTGGAAGCGGTAAAGCTGCAGAGATGAAGCGCGAGGCTGCACGAGGAGCTATGAGGGCAGCTCTATAATACGACGCTAGAGGAATACAATGTATGATTTAGGCTGTACATGCGCTTAGCCATGGAAATTGCGTTTGGAGGTAGTGATTACTTGTGCCTTCATTTATTATTACACCTGTTCTTTCTTTCAACTTGGATAAGTGCTATGTTTTGTATATGTTTACTAGAGACGTTGCCTTCTTGAGATTTTCTATATATGAATTCATCTTATGTTGACCTTTTGTCGTTGTCAGTTTTGAATTGCAAATATAAATGAGAGCGTCCAACTTTGTGAAAAGACTTTCCCACTTCCAATGTTTGCTTCCATAATTATATTCTGAATCTGAAGGAATCAAATTTTAAAGTACAATCAATATCACAAATCACTCTCCATTACTTCTACAAAACAAATTTTAAAACTTTAATTATCACATTCAGTCAGCAAGCAAAACATTCCATTAACACGTGACATCTCATTATAACCCATAAACCTTACGCCACATACAGAAGTTGTATATAACATTAACACAACCATAGACAGGGTGGTACTCGGTTTTGGAGAGTTCTATATGAGTTTTTAAAATACGTGATCTCCTAACGATAAAATAAAGTTTTTTTTTTTTATTTTCTTATTGCAATAGATATTAATTTTCATTCGATCGCAGACCGCCTGTATGCTGTCCTCAATGCCATCCTTTACCATAAAAAATATTATGAAATAATAACTGATTCTCGATCTGAAGAAACAAGGGAAAGATTTAATGACAATAAGATTAGAATAATAAGGTTTCAGATTTTACTTATTCCTTCGAGTAGGCAATAGAACCCACTCAAGAATTCCTTCCCACTGGCCAACTTTTAGGCACTGTTTGGTGTTGAATTTGGTGATTTTATAAGCTAACGTGTAAACGTTACATCAAACACAAGATTAAAGTTAATGTTAGCTCTAATTTATATGCAACTTCCGTTCATACCGTGAGATTCCAAGTGTCATGTGCCTTATTCCAAACAAGGTATAAGGAATGATCTGTTAGTGGAAATATGCTTAAGATGATTGGCCACATTAAAAAGTTAGCCAACCTCAGGTTCATCATGGATCATGAGATAGGTCACGATCTAATTCTTCAGTCCTTAACAAAAGAATTCTCTAACTTTATTATGCAGTTTCATCTGTCTGATAAAGAAGCTACTTTAACAGAATTGCACAATCTGATAAAACAAGCAGAGAAGGACTTGAAATCAGAGCTTAAAACCTCTGTCATGCTTACGGGTACAGACCTGAAGCCACGAGGCCCAAAGACAAATAAGGGCATGGCCAAGGCTCCAGATCACCTAAAGCCCAATGGTAAGGTGGAGAATAAAAAGGGAAAAGGGAAATGTTTCTTTTGTGGAAAGAAGGGTCATTGGAAGAAAGACTGCAGATCCTTGAAAGCCAATGAAGCTAGGGAAGCCCAATAGACCAAGAAGCCCAATGCTTCAGGTATGTTGTATATGATTGAACTATATTCTCAAAACTCTGAACCTTCTACTTGGGTGCTTGACACCGGTTGTGGGACTCACTTGTGTAACAATGTGCAGGGCCTGAGAAACAGTAGGAGACTCCGTCATGGGGAGGTTGACTTACGCATGGGTAATGGAGCAAAACTGGATGCATTATGCGTGGGGAGTTATTCATTAGTTTTGCCGAATGGTTTAGTTTTAGACTTAGAAGATTGTGTTTATGTACCTTCTCTAGTAAAGAACATCATTTCAATTTCTTCTTTATGTAATAAAGGCTTTTCATGCCTAATAAGTTGTAATGAATGTTCTATTTATTTCAATGAAATAAAATATGGAGATGGTATTTTGAATAATGGTATCTATGTCTTACAAACTAACAAAGGATGTTCAACCTCTAATATATACAACGTTAACTCGAATAATCTCAATGAATCACTTATATGGCACAGTCGTTTAGGTCATATCAATGAAACAAGATTAACTAAGCTACATAAGGATAGGTATTTCAAACCCTTCAAATATAAACCTTATGGAACCTGTGAGTCTTGTTTACTTGGTAAAATGACCAAATTACCCTTCAAAGGTAAATGACAGCGTGCAGCGAAGACATTAGAACTCATACACTCTGATGTATGCGGACCAATGTCAGTCACCGCTAGAGGTGGATTCTCCTACTTCATTACCTATATCGATGATCATTCGTGATATGGGTATGTGTACCTTATGCAGTACAAATCTGAAGCCTTTAAGAAATTCAAAGACTTCAAGGCTGAAGTAGAAAACCAGCTTAATAAAAGTATTAAGTCACTAAGGTCTGACTGAGATGGTGAATACTTAAGCAACGAATTTCAAGATTACTTGCGAGAAAATGGCATTGTTTCCCAGTGGACTCCTCCGGGAACTCCACAGCATAATGGGGTCTTCGAAAGGAGAAATTATACATTATTAGATATGGTCCGATCAATGATGCCAGACACGGATCTACCTCTTTCATTTTGGGGTCTTGCTTTAGAAACTGCAACACTACTACTAAACCAAGTTCCTTCTAAGACTGTTAGTCAAACACCATATGAGTTATGGTCTGGAAAACGTCCTAGTCTTAATTATCTAAGAGTTTGGGGATGTGACGCATATGTCAAGCTCACACAAACTAACAAATTGGATGATAGGGCAGTTAAATGTAAGTTTGTAGCCTTGAACTCAAGAGCAAACGTGTTCTACGTCCCAAATGAACAAAGAACATTTGTCTCACGAAATGCTAAATTTCTAGAGAATGAATTCCTTCTCAAGAAATATAGTGGGAGTAGACTTGACCTCGATGAGGTACGAGAAGAACAAACTAACATAGAACTAAACCCCAGGCCCCTCAAAAGGGCAGCGACGGAACAACCACAAGGTTATGAACTCGGAAGGTCTGGTAGGGAAAGACATGAGCCTGAAAGATATGGTTTCCATATTGATGAGGAACATGATCAGGTCATTGATAATGACGATCCCACCAGTTATGACGAAGCAATGCGTGACATTGACTCAGTCAAGTGGCTTGAGGCCATGAAATCCAAAATAGACTCTATGTATCATAATCAAGTCCGGGACTTGGTAGATGCACCTGAAGGGATAAAACCCATATGCTGCAAGTGGATTTACAAGCGTAAAACTGATGCAGAAGGCAACATCCAAACCTATAAGGCTAGGTTGGTGGCTAAAGGTTTTAGACAAATCCAACGAATTGACTATGACGAAACCTTCTCGCCTGTTGCATAAAGTCCATTCGAATTTTACTGGCACTAGCTGCACAGTTTGATTATGAGATTTGGAAGATGGATGTCAAAACAACTTTCCTTAATGGGAACCTCGTAGAGGAAGTCTATATGACACAACCTGAGGGGTTTGCATCTAAGGATGATCATAATAAAGTATGTAAGCTTAAACGATCCATTTATGGACTCAAGCAAGCCTCCAGAAGTTGGAATATACGATTTTATGAGACAATCAAAGAATTTGACTTCATCAAAAATGTAGACGAGCCTTGTGTTTACAAGAAAAGTAGTGGAAGTGCTGTTGTATTTCTTGTATTATATGTCGATGACATATTAATCATCGGAAATGATATTCCCATGATGCAAGCCACCAAGCAATGGTTATCTCAGAATTTCTCCATGAAAGATTTGGGAGGAGCAGCTACATCCTCGTCATTAAGATCTACCGTAATAGATCTAAGAGGTTGTTAGGACTTTCTCAATCTACGTACATAGATAAAGTTTTGAAAATATTCAAAATGGTAGATTCCAAAAGAGGTAATTTACCTACTTGTCATGGAATCAAATTATCTAAGGAGCAATGTCCACATACTCCTTCAGATAGAGAGCGTATGAGTAGGATCCCTTATGCTTCAGCAATAGGATCGATCATGTACGCCATGCTATGTACAAGACCTGATGTCTCTTATGCTCTTAGCATAACGAGTAGGTATCAGGCAAATCCTGGTGAGCAACACTAGTCAGCTATTAAAACAATCCTCAAGTATCTGAGAAGAACTAAGGATGTGTTTTTGACATACATATATTGTTCTGAGATGAAAGTCATTAGTTACTGTGATGTGAGCTTTCAAACCAATAGGGATGACAGCAGATCACAAACATGATATCTGTTTACTTTAAATGGCGGTGTTGTAAGTTGGAAAAGCTCAAACCAGTCAACTACAGCGGACTCCACCACTGAAGCCGAGTATATTGCAGCATCTGAGGCAGCTAAAGAAGCAGTATGGATAATGAAGTTCATCACGGAGCTGGAAGTGCTTCCTGCGATAAAGAATGGCATCACGATGTACTATGACAACACGGGCGCCATTGCTCAATCAAAGGAACCAAGGTCCCACCAGAAATCCAAGCATGTACTCAGGCGATTTCATCTCATCAGGGAGATTGTTGAGAGAAAAGAAGTTATTATAAAGAAAATACCCACAGAAGATAATCTTGCGGATTCTCTGACTAAAGGGCTGACTCAACAAAAGCATGATAGGCACACCCGAGAGTATGGTGTCCAGATTCATACTAGTTGGCTATTGTGCAAGTGGGAGATTGTTAGGGATATGCCCTATACCTAACTTATGATGGGCTATATGTACATGTATTTGTAATATTTTTATTAATTAATAAAATGGCAATCTTTATTATACGTGTCTTACATAACTTATATGAATCATCAACACTGTAATAAAGCCATTGGAGTAATAAGACGATGGCTTCCACGCCTTATGAGAATCATTACTCTTAAATGTTCCTAGTCATAGTTTTGTGAATAATATAGGCGTTCACAAAGCGGAGAGACTAGCATGATGATATGATCCGCCTTTAAGTGGGGTAGCCGATCTCATAGGCTACTGGCGGAGATCCGTCCGCTTGGTGTATCACATGGATGCATGAGTTGCTCGTGTCCATCGAACTAACCGCCTAAAGTTTTCATATGGAGTGTTTATCCCATGTGTCTGTGAGAACTTTCATGTATCGATTATATGACTAGTCCTTAGACTTGAGGTCTTTACAATCTTATGTGTGGATCAAATAAATTTTACATTCTCCTTGCCCGGTTCAAAAGATCCGGTCATAAGGGAATGATTGGGTCATTTGTTGAAACACATGAAGCTTGTAAAGATACAACAGAGAATCGCCACTCTCTTGGATATTATTTTCTTATAAGAGTAGTATTCCAATTCTCGGGTTGATATGTGTGATCAGTGCTTGAGACTGTGGCCACAGCGGAAGAATCGTGTGAGATTCTTGGGTTAGCACGATTCATGACACTATCAACATCATACCTTTGACCATATGGGTAGACATTTTTCGTACCCTAGGTCAATAGGTGGGGATATAGTGAGGCGAGGGACCGTATCATATGTAAATCGCATACATAATGGGTATATATATATATATCTTTCCTTCTCATTTGGGGGCCTTGGCATGTTGCTAGATGTCAACCTTGGTTATTGAAATCGAACGACCAAATGATCGGAGGATAATTTATGTTCGATTAAATTATCACGATTCATTTCATGTCCAACTTGAGGGGAACCCAAAAGGTCACACACAACAAAGTCGAAATCAATGGTTAACAGTGCACAGTACAAATGTAACATCATATATGATTGCTGTAGGAATTGTTCATAAATGGTTCAATATGTTTAATTATTGAACATATCATTTATGAGATTCCATAGTGGCTTAGGGATTGGTGAATGACGATAGAGGCACTTTGGGAATTGGAAAAAAAAATTTAAAAAAATTTACTATTCATGTGAATAGTAAAAAAAATTTTATTTGTTTTGAATTCCAATTCGGCCCAAAATCTTATTATGGTTTTATAATCTCATTAAACCACTAAATTAAGATCCAATGGCTAAGATTAAATTAGCTTTTATCTCACATCGGATTCTTAATTAATTTTGTTGTCTTAGGAGCACTATATAAACCCAAAGAATTCTTCACAAATTTTTACACCAAAAACCTTTCATATTTTGGGTTTATATAAGTGAGCAACTCTAAAGTTTAAGAGTAAGCCATTGATTTTGAGGATCCTTAAGTCTAATTGACTAGAGGAACCTCAAGTTAAAATTTTTGAGGTATTTGCCTAGGCTAGCACCAAGGGCAAAATACCCGTGCACTCAAGGCGTAGTCTTGCCGTTGAGCTTTGGATTTGGTGTGTGCATCTTTGGTGGCCACACACTTGGGTGGCTCTTTGGAACGTGGAAGAGCTTGCTGAGTTCGAGAAAAGCTTGTAGATTGGAGGGAGGACTGGAGGAGTCTTCGGTTCAAGTAAGTCTTTTTCTTTCTTTATTTTAATTAGAGTTTTTATGATAGTTAGCATGTTTAGGTTTATTTTCTTCGCATGTTTTATGAGTTTTATGCTTAGAATATATAGTAACATGTCCAGGCTTGTAGAATAATAAAAACAAATGGGTCTTGGGCAAAGGGAAAGCGGCATAATAATTTTGATTTTCCATTGCGCACTCGCGGCCGCTTCCCAACAAGATCAAGCTTGGGACTTAATTGAAGAAATGGCCAACAACAATTCCTTTTGGCCAATAGAGAGGAGAATGATCCATCGAATAGCAGGAATCCACGAAGTAGGAACCAACAGAACTGTGAATGCCAAGCTGGATCAGATATGCAAATGTTTGGAAACTCTTAGCATGGAGGTTAATGCTAGATCCACAAGTTCACCATATGGAGGAGCACCAGAGACAGAATCTTACAACCAACATGATGAGACTGTGAACTATATCAGCAACTTCAACAGACATATAAACAATCCATATTCCAATACCTATAACCCAGGTTGGAGGAATCATCCCAATTTCGCATGGAGCAACACTTCAGGGTAAAGGAAAAATCCACCACCCGGATTCCAACAGCAGAATAAAGGCTAGGAGTATGAAAAATGACTAGGAATAGCACAAGTGCTTGCCCAGATGAAAAAGCAAGAAGCCAAATACAACGATTTAGTAGCTGTGGTTCAAAATCAAGCAGCTTCTATAAAGGAACTGGAAAATCAATTGGGACAACTGGCCAATTCTCAGAGTTACATACCGCAAGGAACCATTCCTAGCAACACATAACCAAATCCAAGGAACAAACAGAAGGAGCAATGCCAAGCCATCACGTTGAAAAGCGGTACTGAAATCAATAAAGATGTTGGAGTCAAGGCATCTACTGAGAATGTTCCAAAAGAAAGCAATGAATCAGATCCACAGATTGAGGAAAAAGAGGCAAAAGAAAATGATCGAGAAAGATTTCCTCCACCTCCACCTTTTCCACAGCGTCTCCAGAAACACAAATTGGACAAGTAATTTGCTCGATTCCTGGAGATATTCAAAAAGATGAATATCAATATTCCATTTGCAGAAGTGTTGGAGCAGATGCCCAGTTATGTCAAATTCATGAAAGATATTCTGTCACGAAAGCGAAGATTGGGAGATTACGAGACTGTAGCATTGACAGAAGAATACAACGCCATCATTCAGAGGAAGATCCACCCCAAAATTGAAGGATCATAGCAGTTTCACCATCCCTTGCACCATAGGAGAACATTACTTCGGTAAGGCTTTGTGTGATTTAGGTGCTAGTATTAACTTGATGCATTTGTCTATTTACAGAAAACTGCAGCTTGGAGAAGCAAAGCCCACCTCAGTCACTCTGCAACTTGCTGACAGATTACTCACATTTCTAAGAGATGTAGTGGAGGATGTACTGTTCAAAGTCGACAAATTCATTTTCCCAGTAGATTTATTATCCTGGATATGGAAGAAGACAAAGACATACCCATCATCCTCGAAAGATCATTTTTGGCTGCATGTCGAACCATCATTGATGTACAAAAATGTGAACTAATCATGAGGGTGTAGGACCAAAAGTAACATTTAATGTTCTCAAAGCCATGAAATTCCCGAATGACGAAAGGGAGGAGGAATGTTCCAGACTTGATGTAATAGATAGTATCATCCGGAACACAGATGCAATGCAACTTTCTACTGACAAACTTGAAGCATGCATCACCAACGTGATTGACAGAGAATTAGATGATGATATTCTGGAACGTATCAACTATCTTGATGGAGCCTTTCTTTTCAGATCGACACCACATGTGGAAAGCTTGGAACTATCGAAAAAGGAGTGAATCAAACCCTCGATAGAAGAACCACCACAGCTGGAACTAAAGCCACTTCTGAACCATCTCAGGTATGCATACTTGGAAAACTCTTCTGATTTACATGTGATTATTTCTTCTTCTCTAACATGAGTGCAGGAAGATAAGTTATTGAGAGTATTACGCGAGCACAAGAGGGCTATTGGCTGGACTATAACAGACATTCGAGGCATCGGTCCATCATTTTGCATGCATAAAATCCTGAAGAATGATGAGTACAAAGCCACAATGGAACATCAACGAAGGCTGAATCCAATCATTAAAGAAGTTGTGAAGAAAGAAATCATCAAATGGTTGGATGCAGGCATCATTTACCCCATCTCTGATAGCTCTTGGGTAAGTCATATGCAATGTTTACCCAAGAAATATGGAATGACTGTAGTCAAAAATGAAAAGAACGAGTTGATTCTAACAAAGACAGTGACTGGATGGAGAGTTTGTATGGATTACAGGAAGCTGAACAAAGCAACACAGAAGGATCATTTCCCGCTACCATTCATTAACCAGATGCTAGACAAACTGGCGGGACATGATTTCTACTGCTTTCTGGATGGATACTCGGGGTACAATCAGTTTTCCATCGCCCCATAAGATCAGAAGAAAACCACTTTCACATGCCCGTATGGTACTTTTGCTTTCCGCAGGATGCCAATTGAACTCTGTAATGCTCATGCCACATTTGAATGTTGTGTGATGTCAATTTTTCAGACATGATAGAACAAAGCATGGAAGTCTTCATGGATGACTTCTCAGTGTTTGGAGACTCGTTCGACCACTGCTTGTAGAATCTGGGAAAAGTATTACAAAGATGCGAAGATACCAACCTGGTACTCAACTGGGAGAAATGCCACTTCATGGTACATGAAGACATTGTCCTGGGACATCAGATCTCACAGAAGGGAATCTAGGTAGACAAAGCAAAAATTGAGATGATTGAAAAACTACCTCCACCATCATCCATCAAAGGGATTCAAAGTTTTCTCAAGCATGCAGGATTTTATCAGAGATTCATCAAAGACTTCTCCAAGATTGCTAAGCCTCTACGCAATCTGTTGGAGAAAGACGTGTCGTTCCACTTCACCAAAGAATGCCACCATGCTTTTGAGATCTTGAAACATAAGTTAATATCTGCCCCCATCATAATAGCACCAAATTGGACGCTCCCATTTGAAGTAATGTGCGATGCCAGTGATTTTACTGTAGGTGCAGTTTTGGGACAACATAAGGCAAACGTTTTTCATACCATCTACTACGCCAACAAAACTTTGAATGAAGCACAGCTCAACTACACAACAACTAAAAAGGAGTTGCTTACAGTTGTGTTTACTTTTGATAAATTCTACTCCTATTTGCTGGGTCCCAAAGTGGTGGTCTACACAGATCATTCAACAATCAAATACCTGATCACAAAGAAAGATTCCAAGCCCAGATTGATCCGTTGGGTGCTTCTACTACAAGAATTTGACATGGAGATTCGAGACATGATGGGAACAGAAAATCAAGTGGCAAATCACTTGTCAAGGCTCGAAAATGGAGATACAACTAGCATTGAGCTGAGAATCAAAGAAAATTTTCCAGATGAACAGTTGTTTGTAATCAAGCAGCAGGAAGTCCCATGGTATGCTGACTATGTAAACTACATAGTATCGGGGAAATAGCCATTGGAATGGACACATCAGCAACGAAAGAAATTTTTCAAAGAAGCCAAACATTATATCTAGGATGAGCCGTACCTATTTAAACGTTGTGCTAATCAATTATTGCGGCGTTGTGTACCACAAGAGGAGGTCAATAGTGTCCTGTAATATTGTCATTCATCACCATAAAAGTCCTGCAATCAGGTTTGTTCTAGCCCACCTTGTTTAAAGATGTTCATTTATTCGTTCTTCAATGTGAAAGGTACCAGAGAACGGGAAATATTTCGAGGAGAAATGAAAGACCTCTTCAAAGCATTCTCGAAGTGGATATATTTGATGTATGAGGGATTGACTTTATGAGACCCGTTTTTCCATCATATGGAAACCTGTACATTCTCATTGCAGTAGACTATATCTCCAAATGGGTTGAAGCAACAGCAGTGCCATCAAATGACTCCAAAATGGTGTTAAAATTCCTCAAAAATAATTTTTTCTCTCGCTTTGGAACACCTCGAGCAATCATCAGTGATGGTGGCACACACTTCTCTAACAGATACTTCGATACACTCTTAGCCAAATACGGAGTAACTCAATAAATTTCCACTGCTTACCATCCGCAGACAAGTGGTTAGGTCGAAATCTCCAATAGAGAAATCAAACGAATCCTAGAAAGAACCTTTGGTTCAACAATGAGGGACTAGTCTATAAAATTGGATGACGCATTATGGGCCTACCGGACAACTTACAAGACACCCATTGGAATATCCCCATATCGACTAGTATTTGGGAAAGCATGCTATCTGCCTGTGGAGCTCGAACATAAAACATACTAGGCACTGAAGAAGCTAAATTTTGATCTGTAAGAAGCATGAGAGAAACGGCTCCACCAATTGAATGAATTGAAGGAATTTCGCCTCCATGCTTATGAGAATGCCAAACTGTACAAAGAAAATACCAATAAGTGGCTTGATCAAAAAATAGTGCGCAGACAAATGGAACCAGGGCGAAACTTTTCACAGGCAAGCTGAAATCACGGTGGTCAGGTCCATTTGTTATCACCCAAGTTTTACCACCCTACAGAGCCTGACTACATGACCCCAACTCCAATGATGCATTCAAAGTCAACAGCCAACGTGTCAAGCACTATTGGGGAGAATCCATCAAGCATCAAAAATAGAGTCTCACATTGGCAGATCCAGCCTAATGTTTGGGCAGTCATGTCTAGCTGATGACGTTAAACTTAGCGCTAGTAGGGAGGCAACCCAAGCAATTTGTATATATATTGAAATTTTGTGTGTTTAATTTTTATAGGAAAAAATCACAGACAGGATGGAAGACACTCTCGTAGAATTTCACAAGCATTTTCATTCTCTCCCTCAAAACTCTCTGATGAAAGTCTACAAGGCACATATTGAAAAATGAGGCTTCTCATGATCCAAGGTATTCCTAGTGATATTCGTTGGATAATTGAAGCACGAGTTCGCTTGGCAGGTGAGTCATCTGTCTCTTTTATTTCATTTCTGCCTGGTTTAGGAAAAGACACATATGCTAAGAAACGAAGAGCTAAACGATTAGGTGTTTGTTATAAATATGCACACTGTACATGCAATACTCATTGTCGTTTTTTAGGAATGGTGTCTGATAATCGCGAAGATAAAATAAAATTCATTAGGGATGGCATGATTAATGAGTCTTTAGATGACATATCATTGACTCTTGAGACGCATTCCAGTGGATATGTCTATCACGCAATCCACAATTTACATACACAGTTTCGAAGAGAAAGACAACAATTGAGTCTCGGGAATCTGACTTTAAAAGACCTTGCTTGCCAATTTATAAGAAAATTGGACGGGAAGCTTGTCCCTGACCCATATAGGTCATTCAAGCTGTTACTTCTTGTACATATTATTGTTTTGATTTCTTTGCCTTTAACTAATTGTTGTGATTTGTTTTTTTTTTCTTTTATTTTCGCCGACAAGATCCAAACTTTTTGACTTTCACGATTTAATTTAATGTTCAGCTAATAATTGTCATTTGGAAGGTACTAGTGCTATTATTACTCACCATTTTTCAGGATCTATAAATTCAGCTTGTCATTGCTCTCTTCAACACATCCAGATTAGAGAGAGAGTAAAGAAAAAAATGGAAGCAACTTCAAGAAGATGAGTCATGAATATCTGTATGTTTTGCGGGACTAGTTCTATAACTAAGCCAGAATTTGTTGAGGCAACAAAATAATTGGGTAGAGTCATAGCTAAGAGGAATATAAACTTAGTATATGGCGGTGGCAATCTGGGACTAATGGGTTACGTTTCAAAGGCCGTACAGGAAGGAGGTAGTCAAGTTTTGGTAATCATCCTAAAACCTTGGCGGACGCAAATCTTATTGTAACGCCAGGTAGTTTCTACTACTGTTGCATTGTAGTACTGTTACATCGTGGGATGAGTGTTACGTATTATAAATTATTTTTGAGCACATATACATTCATGGAATGACTTTGGGGACAAAGGGTAAATTCTTCGAAATTCCGATACAAAACTCTATGATGTTCCATTCTAGATAGCCTATGGTATTTGGACCGTAACTTTCTCATACGAACTCTGATTTTTATGAATTTTATATCTTCGAAAATCTAAGAACGAGATCTACAAATTTTACATTGAATATATTTCCAAATTCAAACCAGAATCAAGCAAAAAATATAGATTAAAAATTAGGATGAATGGTACCCGAAGGTCATTCTAGTAGATTCTCAAAATTTCTTCAAATTTCTATACTTTTCCATATTATTCCTAATATCAAATAAGCCCTAGTATATAAGGAGTTCATTATTCAATGTTTAAAAAGTTAAAAAACAAGAGAAAGAAGGAAGAAATGTGATGAGGAAGAAGAAGAAGAGAAGAATAAGAAGAAGAAGAAGAAGAAGAAGAAGAAGAAGAAGAAGAAGAAGAAGAAGAAGAAGAAGAAGAAGAAGAAGAAGAAATTTGGAAGATGAAGGAAACAACAAGAAAGAAGGAAATACTCATTTGAACCAAACTAGAAATACGAAGTTTTGAGGTTATTGATGCTTTACTAGTATGTGGGCATGTAAATGACTGCATAAGAAACTAATTATGTTATGTAATGGCCAATTCATGAATATATTAGATTTAGGGTAATTTGAGAATTTTGGATAAAAGAGTTGTGGATGATGAAATAGTGATTTAGTATGTGTGAAGTTAAAGTAATATGGTGGATTGTATAGTGGTTTTTAGTATGAAAGTGTTAGAAATACATTTGGGTAAGTTGGACTTGAAGAAACAAGTGCAAAATCCTAGAAAATATACGCGTGTCGCGACGTGCAGAAACCTGCATCGCGACGCGTACTGGAAATTGGTGAATAATTGTTTTTGGATCGTTCGCGTCGCGACGCGAATTGGAAAAAATGGATGAACTCGTCTCTGGTTTGGTCCGCGTTGCGACGCGTAAGACTCTGCGTCGCGACGCGAAGACCAGGATGTCCCCAAATCAGTGTTGTTTCAACCCAGTTTCACCCTAGGATATTAGAGGCCACCCTAAGGGTCTCTTATCGACTTGTTTATATACAATGCACCATAATATAAGTATGTTATGCCTGAAAGAAATAGAGAGTTTTTGAATCGATAGATTTAGTTCAATTCCGTAATGCACTCCAGAATTTATTTTTTAATCAAAGTATCAATTGTGGGTTATCGCAGGAAGCCCAAAACCTTTCGGCGAAGTGACGTCATGTTAGCGGAACTCCAAACCAGTGAGTGGACACTACCCTTTTAAATTGACTTTCATTTTGTTATTTTCATATCAGACTTATTTTTACACTTTAGGGCATTAGATTGTTTTTATTACAATCATTTCATAAAAGTTTATGATTTAAGTTATATTTGAGAAATAAACATTTTCAAAATATGGTTTATGTTTTTCGAGGCATGGGGGAAAACCCACCTCAGTATGTAACCAGATACAGACATGGAATTGACGGGTAATATGTGCAAATGTAGAGGAATAGGGGGACGACGATACGTAACGCCCACATATCTTAGTTCAAGACTAGGGATGACAAATGCCCTTAGATCCTAGTTACAGAGCTTGGAGGGTAGCATAGATCTGCACCCACAGTTCTAGTTCAGTGGCTTGGGAGACGACGATACGTAACGCCCCAAGACCACTAGTTTTAGGGACAAGAGTGGCATGCATTGGGAGACGGCGATATGTAACGCCCCAAAGTCATGGATTTGCACTCATGGCTCTAGTTAGGCGTATAAGGGGACGGAAATACGTAACGCTCCCATACGTCAGGTTTTCGGAGACAGTTATAGATTTCAGAAGCAGTTTCCAGATTCATTTTTTAGAAAAAGGTTTTTAGAAAAAAAAAGGTTTTCAAAAAGCAGCAGTTTTATAAGAATCTTTCAGAAAAAATAAGTTTTACAGAAAGAGTTCTGACTAGATTTTCAGAAAGAAACCCAGAGTTCTCAGACAAAAAAAAAATGTTTTCATCTAAACTATTTCGTGAATTTTGGTTTTAGAACCAAATATTTTTATAACAGTATTTCAGTTTTTGTCCACTCACTTATATCGTACAACGGTCTAATTCCCCCACTCCCAGTTTTCTTATTTTGCAAGTGTTCTCAGAGGACGAGCTTGGGAGGACGGATACCGATGCAATCACTAGGGTATGGAGTCCACCAGTTCATGTCCGAAAGAGTGAAAGTCCATTCAGAGTCAAGTAGAAGTCATGTATTAGTCTTGGGTTATGTGATAGTCCTTGTAAGCAATTGTATTAAGTATGCAGTTATTGATATTGAGTTTGTATTTCATGATGTCGAGTTTGGGTGTTGGTCCTATGTATAAGATTCTGATTAAGAAAATAATAATAGTGTAGTTTCTAGTTAGAAAACCAGAGACTCAGGGGAATAGTATGACCTATTCCTTACCGGTAGCTTCTACCAGATCATGGATGTTTTAAAGATGGTATCAGAGCATGGTCTAGGGAGTCAGTAACTGCAGTAGGTAGAGTGATGGGGTTTTGTATACGCAGTATGTCCGGGATACTCATATGTGAGGCACTATCTCTCCAGTATTCGATCCTCGAGTACGTCCTCAAGACCTATAGACAAGTTAGTAAGCTTTCCCATACTATTCAAATAGTATTCCTTACGAGAATAACTATACTCTAGATCAAAGTTGAGAATTCCCTTGTAGTTATCCTTGCCTATCACCATAAGTTCAGAAAAAGATATGAAACTAAATAGTAAGATCTAATAAGAAATGTTACCCAAGGGAGTGGGAAGAGAGATCTATAAGAAAAGTAAAAGAGGACGTACAGATGATTAAGTAACCAGATAGTAGTAAAAATCAGAGACACAAAGTTAGATAGTAAAAGATAACACTAGAACTTGTAGTAAAGAAGAATATAGCAAGCCTGAACAAGAGTAAATTACCGAGTAGACCTAAGTAAGTTTTCTTCCCTCCAAACAAGATTCCTTTCCTCCTCAGAAAATTCTTCCAAGCATATCCAATAGCCTTTGAGCACCTCGTATGGATAGCGAGTTCCCCGAATAACCAAGGATAGCCATAAGGAAAAAGAAGCAGGAAATCAGGATTAGTCATGGAGGCTTCTAATAGATGTGAGATGTCATAAGGATGTAGATATTCTAGATTCCTTAAACCCAGACCCGTATGCAAATAAGATGAATGACGTCAGAAAAATGATTAGTTGCCATAACCAAGGAATCCAATAGATAAGGCCCGACCTACCCAGATCATCACCCCTCCATGATGCCAGTCAAGGAAGTTGCCCTGATGAAGCCTAGCTCATACCTACCTTACATGAGAAATAGACTCTACTAGGACATAGAGTACCATAACAAGGACACTGAAACTCATCGAGACATAAGATGTTTGCCCTAGTCCCTACCGGCATAGATATAGATGACTGTATGAAGCCCGATGAGAGTTCATATTAAGAAATGAAAGACCTTGAAATGTAGGTCACCCAGAAAAGGATTAATGAAGTTTTCGAGGATGTAAAGAAGAGAATCCAGTATAACCCAAAGATCAAGGCAAGTCAGCACGAGGCTTGCAAGACTAGTAGGAGTCCACAGAATAGACCAAATATAATAGAACCTACAGAACAGACCAAAGCCAGTAGAAAACTATGGAAGTATAAAAGAATAGACCCGTAAGATTGGAGATATTTAGAAGTGACAAAATTACCAGTATGGACAGTAAAACAGAGTGCCATAGCTATGATTTATAGCAAGTTCAGATAGCAGAGATCTAGAAAGTAGTCAGAAAAATGAACCACAATTAGCCTCAGTAGCATGGCGTAGAGCAAAGAAATATGATATGAAAACATTAATAAGAAAATAAAAGTGTCAAAAGGATTCAATACATATAGTGATATGGGTAATGCAGCTTGGAGACAGCAGAATAAGTGAAGACGCTAACCAAGTCTGTGAGCATGTATTCATCCCCAACTTAGAGTCCAACAAGAAGAAGAACAAAGTAAAGAAGAGTATTTGACAAAATAGATGGATTACGAGGTGTCTAGATGGTGAAGTCAATAAGTTCAATAAAACATAGATAAAAGACGAGATGGTAAAATTCTATATAAGATAGAAAGGTTTGGAGTCACAGTAAGTCAAGCCAAATCTAGAAGTCTTCTTTGAATTAGAATCCCTTAGGGGAGTAAAGGTTCAAGGAAGTGAATGAACTAGAGAGAACAACTCTCAAAAGTATAGTATATTACTCATAAGAGTCTCATTATATTGAGAAATAAGAACTAGATAAGAATGGAACCTAACCAAGAGATTTCAGTAGTAGGTGTCTTAAGTAATCAAAGTTAATAGAGTTTTCAGGAGAGTAAGGATGCAAGGAGTTCAAGGAACTGAGGTGAAAAAGAAACTATGCAGCAGAGTAAGCTTCTTAAGAAGGAATAACAAAGAGAGTATAGCGGCACTCAGAGAGAGAAAGTAACGATTTCATAAAGTTAAACGACAGAGACTAAATAGGAAAAATACAGGGGCAGTATGAGAAAGTTTTAGAAATATGACTCTAGAGGAATTTCGCAGAGGACGTAGTGTGTTTGATAATTGAAAATGATCAGAAGTAAAGTTGGAGAAGGCAAACCAGATAGTTTTTAGCAGTAGTGGCCTAGTGTAGGGAAAGGCATCAAATACATATATTCATGAGAGTCCTAAGCTCATAGATAAACAGAATGTACAACCATATCACCATAATCAAAAAGGCCTCAGGATAAGTTCCTCCCTCCCAACCCTCTTTAGACAACAATAGCAGAGATGGACCTTGAAGGTTGCCTCAAGATACTCCCAGGAGTAAGTGAAAGTATAGTGAAATAAGACCGGAACATAAGACCTTCAGACATAGTTTAAGAACAGGATAAAAGTGAGGGACAACTCTAAGTTAAAGAGTTAGGAAATAAGTGGTTTGATGGAGCAGTACAAAGACAAAGTAGTGATCAAGTAACGACTGAGATACAAAAGAACTAGTGTCAGATAAAAGAATAGGATAAAGCAGAAGACAGAGACACAAACCACAGAAGTTCTCGACATAGAATAGGATAAAGCAGGAGACGAAAGAATACTAAGGAAAAAGTTTGGAAGCAAAGCTGTCAATGTGCAATAACGGTAGGATAGAATACCTAGTAAGCAAAGACTAAAGTGTGTAACAACAAGGTTCCTCGGCATTGCAATGAAACCAAGGTTTTATTACGTTTTAGCTTTCATAATTTACAAGAAGTACCCAACCCTAGTCTAAGTTGACCAAACCACTACAGGTTTGGGATGACCTTAGTCACGGGTATGGGTGGTTTGGTATATTTGTAACATAATATGGAATCGAGGAGACAAGTTACTGTAAAGTTGCAATTAGCATAGCGGTGGATCCTCAAGGTATAATATGGATATAATGGACTTCGGGTAAAGATAAGATTTACAAGTAATGCAACCAGACATAAAGAAAAAGTCGTGTGAAAGAGAGCAACTGAATCGTGCTAGTAAAGTAGTCAAGGGTGTAGAAGAGTAAACCAGATTATTATAACCAGTATTAACATAGTAATAAAGAACATAGCTTTAGTATAAATGTGCATATAATCAGGCTTAAAATAGATACTTTGCCCAGAATTCCTTAGCCAATCAAG
This sequence comes from Zanthoxylum bungeanum, assembly GCA_019454045.1. Taxonomy (NCBI): domain Eukaryota; kingdom Viridiplantae; phylum Streptophyta; class Magnoliopsida; order Sapindales; family Rutaceae; genus Zanthoxylum; species Zanthoxylum bungeanum. The sequence continues at coordinate 36,637 of SKCR01047033.1, read as the reverse complement.
AAGAATCACCAGAAGAAAGAATTACCCTGGTATAACATCATTAATATGAGAACATTAGTGGATAGTAAGAGTACTTGGAAAGGTTAGTTATAAAACATGAAGACCAAAACTCAGAGATAGTCATAAATGTGAGGACTCGGAAGAGAAAGTTTATAAGTAAAGAAAGTTTAGTAAAGCAGAAAACTGAGAGGGTCAAATAGTTGGTTGAGATCAGATAATAAATGTTAAGATAAGGTATATCCTATAAAGTCATTAAATAGAATAGCTGAAGAACCCGAAGTATACACAAGTTAAGGGAATGTGAATGTTAGGGATTAGAACATAAAGTACTATGAGAATACTTTAAACATGAAAAGTAACTGAAGTTCCTAAGAATATTAAAAGTTATTGTTGCCATGGCAAGAGGTATTAAGGGGGTTTCAAAATCAAAATGAAACTAAGATAAGTAGGAGGATAGATTATGAATATAGTACAATTTTGAAAATGATAACTCGTGTAAATAAATGGAGATAAAGGATAATTGAATATAGTTGGAAGTTTTCAAAATAAAGTTCCTGCGATGTGTAGAAATAGTGGTTGTATGATGATAAATGTAGAGTATTAAGCAGAGGATCATGGAGTAAGATTAAGGAATTACCTTCAAGTTAGGAACTCAAGATATTATTCACTAAGGCCCATGAACTTTGGACTTGTATGCACAGTAGGACAAGAGATTTCAAGAAGTTTTAGTATTAAGATCTCGAAAAAAATATCAGAAGAAAAATTAAGAAAGATAAGGATAGCTAGAGACACGGATCTACAGTTGCATTGTAGTACTATTACATCGTGGGACGAGTGTTACATATAAATTATGTTTGAGCACATATACATTCATGGAATGACTTTGGGGACAAATGGTAAATTCTTCGAAAATTTCGATATGAAACTCTATGATGTTCCATTCCGGATATCTCATGGTATTTAGACCGTAACTTTCTCATATGAACTCCAATTTTTATGAATTTTATATCATCGAAAAGTTAAGATCGAGTTCTACAACTTTCATTGAATATTTTTCCAAATTCGAACTAGAGGCAAGCCAAAAATGCAGATTAAAAATTAGGATGAATAGTACCCGAGGGTCATTCTACTAGATTCTCAAAATTTCATCAAATTTCTATACTTTTCCACATTATTCCAAATATCAAATACGCCCTAGTATATAAGGAGATCACTATTCAATGTTTCAAAAATTAGAAAACAAGAGAAATAATGAAGAAACGTGAAGAAGAAAAAGAAGAAGAAGAAGAAGAAGAAAGAGAAGAAGAAGAAGAAAGAAAATGAAAGAAAGAAAGAAGAGGAAGGAAGAAATAGGGAAAAATGGGCCTTAGCAATCATGGGGGATTTGGAAGATGAAGGAACCAACAAGAAAGAAGGTAATACTCATTTTACCCAACTAGAAATATGAAGTTTTGAGGTTATTGATGTTTTACTAGTAATGTGGGCATGTAAATGATTGCATAAGAAACTAATTATGTTATGTAATGACCAATTCATGAATACATTAATTTAGGGTATTTGAGAATTTTGGATGAAAGAGTTGTGGATGAATGAAATGGTGGTTTAGTATGTGTGAAGTTTAAGTAATATGATGGATTATGTAGTGGTTTTTAGTATGGAAGTGTTAAAAAATCATTTGAGTAAGTTAGACTTGAATAAGCAAGTGCAGAATCCTGGAAAATAGGCGTGCGTCGCGACGCGTACTGGGAAATTGGTGAATAATTGTTTCTGGGATCATTCACCATCGCGATGCGCAAGGATTTGTGTCGTGACGTGAACTAGAAAAAAAACTGGATGAACTCGTCTCTCTGGTTTGGTCCGCATCGCGATGCGAAAGACTCTGCGTCGCGACGCGAAGACCATGATGTCCCCAAATTAGTATTATTTCATCCCAGTTTCACCATAGCATGTTAGAGGCCACCCTAAGGGTCTCGTATCGACTTGTTTATATATAATACACCATAATGTAAGTATATTATGGCCTGAAAACGATAGCGAGTATTTAAATCGATAGATTTAGTTTAATTCAGTAATGCACTCCAAATTTATTTTCTAATCAGAGTATCAATTAGGGGTTATCGCAGGAAGCACAAAACTTTTCGGCAAGTGATGTCATGTTAGCGGAACTCCAAACCTGTGAGTGGTCACTACCCTTTTAAATTGACTTTCATTTTGTTATTTTCATATTAGACTTATTTTTATGCTTTAGGGCATTAGATTATTTTTATTACAATTATTTCATAAAAGTTTATGATTTAAGTTATATTTGAGAATAACGTTTTCAAAATATGGTTTATTTTTTCGAGGCATGGGGGAAAAACCCACCTCAGTATATAACCGGATACAGACATGGAATTGACGGATAACATGCGGACATGTAGAGGACTGGGGGACGGCGATACGTAACGCCCCCAGATCCTAGTTCAGGACTAGGGATGACAGATGCCCCTAGATACTAATTATAGAGCTTAGAGGGTAGCATAGATCCGCACCCCCAGTTCTAGTTCAGTGGCTTGGGGGACGGCGATACGTAACGCCCCAAGACCACTAGTTTCAGGGACAATAGTGGCATACTTTAGGGGACGGCGATACGTAACGCCCCAAAGTCATGGATTTGCACTTTTGGCTCTAGTTAGGCGTATGGGGGGACGGCGATACGTAATGCCCCATACGTCAGGTTTTCAGAGACAGTTATAATTTCATAAGTAGTTTCCAGATTCAGTTTTCAGAAAAGATTTTTAGAAAAAAGTTTTTCAAAAAGCAGCAGTTTTATAAGAAACTTTCAGAAAAAATAAGTTTTACAGAAATAGTTCATACTAGATTTTCAGAAAGAAGCCCAAAGTTCTCAGACAAAAAAAAAAGTTTTCATCTAACTATTTCGTGAATTTTGATTTTAGAACCAAATATTTTTATAGCAGTATTTCAGTTTTCGTCCACTCACTTATATCGTACAACGGTGTAACCCCCTCACTCCCAATTTTCTTGTTTTGAAGGTGTTCTCAGAGGACGAGCTCGGGAGGACAGATACTGATGCGGTCACTAGGATTTGGAGTCCACTAGTTCAAGTCTGAAATAGTGAAAGTCCAGTCAGAGTCAAGTAGAAGTCATGTATTAGTCTTGGGTTATGTGATAGTCCTTGTAAGTAAATGTATTAAGTATGTAGTTATTGATATTGAGTTTGTATTTCATGATGTTGAGTTTGGGCGTTGGTCTCATGTATAAGATTCTGATTAAGAAAAGAACAATAGTGCAGTTTTAGTTAGAAAACCAGAGGCTCATGGGAATAGTACGGCATATTCACTGCCTGTAGTATCTACCAGATCAGGGATGTTACACTTATCGGAAAATCAAACGGAGAGGAACGCATTGTATCATGTATGTCCAAACGACTTATTGAAATGATTCATCGTGCTGATTTTTTTATTGCTTTGCTATGTGGCTTGGGCACGATGGAGGAAATTTTCAAAGTGATATCTTGGGCAAACTTAAATATACACCAGAAACCAATTGGACTATTAAATGTTAATGGATTTTTTTACTTTCTTTTTGTGTTTCTTGAAGATGCCATAAGAAATGGGTTCCTTTCAAAACCCGTAAAAGATATCCTCTTCACTGCCAGAACAGCCAATAATTTAATTGATCAATTCTTGATATTTGAACCAAATATTGACCTTATCATTTCCAAGTTGAACTGGTCTGATAACGATCGTGGTAAGAAGCGTAGGATAAATCTGGATCTTAACCATTAGTTTTCTTTTTAGATTTACAATTTCACGCTAACCAAGTACTGTCTTCTAAACTTTTCTTCTTCTTTTTATACATTGGGGACTGTTAGTGTTCCTAGAACATGCCAAGGATCTCTAAGAGTGATTTGTGTGTGAATAAATCAAAGGGAGTTGCGGAAATACTCACATTGATCGGATTTAGGATTTCAAAAATTTCTCCTTTGTTGGATGTAATGGATGCTCCAAGCCTTCAATTTGATTCCAAACTCTAGGATTGGTTTCCCTATCACCTTCATTTGTCTCTTTAAAGTGATAGCTTTGTAGAATTTTGCAAAAAAATTCCATGGGAGAGGAAGCATGCTCACGGTTTTGGAGAAAGGAAGAAGAGTGAATAGTGACCTGTCTTACTTCCAAAGTTTGACTTGTTAATTTATATTAGGTTGGTGTGTAGGATTTGGTTTGAGTGTAGAAAAAGCAATCCCAAGCTTTTACTCAACCAATTACCAATTTTCATCAAGTGTCAAACACATTGATGTAAGTTGGTGGGCCCCACTTCAAATTCCAAATTTAAGTCGGATAATCCAACACGCAACTTCGCTCGGGCCCGGGTTTGTTTAATTCTGAATTAAACGAATTTTCCGTTGCGACTTAATTAAATCCAATTTAATTAAATAATAATGCCTCGCAATATTATTACGTAAGTCACTTACGAATTAATTCTAAATTAATTTGTTCGCTTGAATTAAAATCCAATTTTAATTCCGCGTTGAAAATTTAATTTCAATTAATATATCTAATATATTATTTTAGCCCAATTAATTAAATAGTAAAATCTAATTTCACCATTAAATTTATTTTGCCTATTAATTCCAAATTAATCGCGTTCTCTCTTCTCGACGAATTTAATCCCAGATAAATTCTCGACGTAATTAATCCCAATTAATTCTTTCTCTGATAATTAATCCATATTAATTCTTACCGTAATTAATCCCAGATTAATTTTCTGTCTCATAATTAATCCTAGATTAATTCTGTTCGAGTAAAATATCATCGGTGAATCTTTGGGAAGCGACCCAAGAGATCTCTGGATATGTTGGCAGTAAATACAATCATCGGACTATACGAACACGTGCGTACCCGGTACCACGTTCTTACCGATTTACAAGACATGGTTGGCTTCTAGCAAAGCACCGTGCCTTCCCAATTCTCCAGAAATATTCTTTAAAGGAATATATAATCTTTATCAGGCGTAGTATACATTGTATTGTGTATTACGATCCAGTATCAGATATCACATGCTAGGCCTGGGGCTGGAATTGTGTCTGCCCCGTACGAAGCATATATCGGATCACTGTCAACTAGTCTCTATAATCGGATAATCATGACCTAGTCATATTATCCCGATGACTGCAATACTTAAGAGTACCAGTTCCGTATCCCTGCGTGATCATCATCTCCATATGACTGAAGTGATACTTCCATCTTGACATCACACCCAATACACTACGATTCTCAGTATACCCAGAAGAGGCGTACATAGAACCTGTTAAAGCCCCGGATGACCAAAACCAAAGTATACTGATTGTCGCAAGTATTAACGATGCAAGTCTCAGGTTAAGACCAAATACACTTACCCTGATTCAGATTCCCATAGACACAATAGTCATACTACCAATGGGATTCCGACGGGTCTATCCAGAGCGAAGCTATTCCCGTACCATCGGTAAATAGAACCTTCTATCACACTTGCATAAGTATCCAATACTTAAATATATGAGAACTATGCCATTACGCTTCCATAATGCGCACAAGTGCAATACTAGCCTATTCCGCATAATCGATGTCCAGTCTCGATAATACTACGACTAGGGATATTTAATGATTAAACCTTTCGTGGATTAATATTGTCTCATATTTTATTAATCTGGTACTAATCATACGGACTTTTATCATTTATATATCTAAGTAATCCAATTACAAAATGGTAAAAGAACAATTTCCTTTGTCACATAGTTAATTTTGTACAAGAACACCATGTCCTTTACAAAATAGTGATGCTATAGGACATAATTGTCCAACAATCTCCCACTTGGCCTATAGCCAATCACTCAAGTGTCCGACACTTGAACTATGTACAGGTCGTTCATGCTTATGCTGAGTTGTCACTTTTGCCAGCGGATTTATAAGGTTATTATCTGATGCGATTTATTCGATCATCACTTCGCCACTATGTATGATCTCATGAATCATATAAAACTGTCGAAGTACATACTTGGATCGTTGATGAGACCGTAATTCTTTAGCCTGTGCTATAGTCTAGCTCAGCTGTTAACAGAACTACTCCTAATCTAATTAGGAATTTTATAGATCCAAAATGCTTCTTCTGCTGCCTCAGCTGTAGTAATATATTCCGCTTTTGTTGAATCGGCAACAGTATCTTGCTTGGAAGATTTCCAGCTCACTATTCTGTTGTTCAAACAAAATATGTACCCTTATTGCGACTTACAGTTGTCTTTATCGGTTAGGAAACTTGCAACGGTGAACCTAGTCACTTCAATTTATCATTCTCCATAGCTTAAGAAAGCATCCTTAGTTCGTCTAAGATACTTAAGGATGTTCTTAACATCAATCCAGTGACCATCACCTGGATCGGCCTGATTGTGACTCTACATGCTCAAAGCATATGAAACACCAGGTCACGTACATATCTTTCAAGGTACGGGTTCTTGAAGAGTGCTAACACTTTCAGATCTATCCCAGTAGAACCTTATTCCTAGAATAAAGGTTGCCTCTCCCAAGTATTTCATGGAAAATTTTAACGAAAGCCAAGTTTTCACTGATTGTTAACATGGGAATGTTATTTCCAAGAAATAATACATCATCAATGTATAGGACATCCAATGTCGGTGCGCTCCCACTAACATTCTTATATACACAAGAATTATCTTCGTTTGGAATGAAACTATATACCATTATGATCTCATCAAAATATTAGTTTCAAGAACACAATACTTGCTTCAATCCATAAATAGATCGAATTAACTTGCAAACCTTATTTGCATGTTTTGGCACGACAAAACCGTCAGGTTGTTGTATAAAACATCCTCCAAAATGTTTCCGTTAAGAAAAGCGGTTTTGACATTCAGCTGCCATATTTCATAAATGAAATATGTAGCACTTGCAAGCATTTTCCGAATGGATTTAATCATGGCAACAGATAGAAGATTTCGTCGTAATCGACATCATGTTGATGACGATACCCTTTCGCTACAAGCCTAGCTTTGTATGTTTTTATGTTTCCATCCATGTTTGTCTTCACCATGAAGACTCATTTGCTACCAATAGGCACAATGCCTTATGGTACATCAACCAATGTCCAAACTTGGTTGGTATACATGGAATCCATTTCAGACTTCATGGCACTTTGCCATAAACCGGAGTCGATACCTTGCATCTTTTCCTCATACGTAGTCCGTTCGTCTTCCTCAATAAGATTGACATCTACATGAGGTGAGATCAGAAACCTATACCTCTTAGGTTGTTTCCTGACTCTCTTCGACCTACGCGGTTCTTGTGTATTAGAAGATTGTGGTACAGATTTATCTCTGATGAATTGTTCGTGTTCCGTTAAGGGACCGGTGCCAGGAACAACATCACTTTGATTTCACCGAGTTCTACTTTCCTCCCACTTACCACTGCATTTAGGTATTCCTCTTAGGAAAACCGCATGGAGAGTAACAAATATATTGTTCTCTTGTGAGTTGTAGAGGTAATATCCTTTGGTTTCCCTAGGATAACCAATTACAAATAGGCGCTAATCCGATTTGGGTTCTAGTTCGGTACCATCCAAACATATGCCCAGCATTCTCAAATCTTCAGGAATGTGAAACCCAGTTTCTTTCCTGTCCATATTTCATTCGGAGTCTTTCTAAAAGACTTTGACGGAACCTTATTCAAAATAAGTATTGCATTGTTCAATGCGTATCCCTAGAAGGAAATCGGTAGCTCAGAGCGACTCATCATTGACCTTACTATGTCCAACAAGGTTCGGTTTCTCCGTTCAGACACACCATTCAATTGAGGTGTTCCAGGAGGAGTTCACTGTGAAAGAATACTATACTCTTTTAAGTAATCAAGAAACTTATTACTTAAGTATTTCCACCACAGTCCAATCGTGATGTTTTAATACTTTTGACGGTCTGTTTTTTCTACTTCGTGTTGAAACTCTTTGAATATATCAAATGTTTTCGATTTATGTGTCATAAGATACACATAACCATAACGCGATGCAACATCCGTAAAGGTTACGAAGTACTCATAACCACCTCTAGCCTAGCTAGACAAGGACCCACATACGTCACCATGAACGAGGGCTAACAGCTCGGTGGCACGTACACCTTTACCGTTAAAAGGCGTTTTAAGCACTTTGCCTAATAAACTAGATTCACAGGCGTCATTTGAATTAGGATCAAATCTGTCCAAGTATCCACTCTTCGAAAGTGTGGATATACGAGTCTTATTTAATGTGTCCCAGACAACAATGCCACAAATAAGTCTCATCTGATTAATTCAGTTTGAGCCATTTTGTTTGTCATGTTATATGTTTGAGATTCATTTATATTCGAAATATAAATACTGTTATTCACATCTAATGTGCATATCTCAATGTCATCTTTATAACAAAACACTCAGTGTTCTGGAACATAAAGGTTTATCCGCAACTGATTGAACTAGATATAGAGATAATATTTCTAGTCGAACTAGATACATTATAACAGTTTCCTAATTTAAGTACATGCCCAAAGGGCATTTCCAAAACTTAGGTTTCTACAGTCAAAATAGTGACTCTTGTCCCGTTTCTGACTCGCAGGTCGATCTCATCTGAAGCCAGTCTCTAGCAAATCAGCAGATCCTTCACATCAGTACATATGTATGTACCACATCCAGTATTAAAAATCCAATTTTAAAACTAGCAAGGATATGTTTATGACAAATATACCTGAAGTCGGAGCCTTACCCGTCTTCACTTCCTTCATGCCTGCCTTGTCCATACGGCAGTCACGCTTCTAGTGACCCCGTTTGCCACAATTTAGGCAGACATCTTGGGGTATGTCCTTTGTCTTCCCAGAAGATTATGACGATTTTGCCTTTGCCCCTTTTCTTCACACCCCTAGAAGCCTTCGGCCAAGCCTTGGCTTTCTGGGATGTCGAAGTAAGATGCGCCTTGCGCTTCTTGCCCTTTTGGAAGCTCTGGCTTTGCCTCCTTGAGCATAGCCATTAACTCTCCAAGAGTTTTCTCTTGGTTCATAATGAACCCGCCCTAGCATTCGGGTAGAGACTATAAGATCAAATCTATGGAAGTCTCGGCCTCGTAGGTAATGCCCAGCTAACCTAACTGTTTGATGTCAGCAATCATCTGTGACACCTAGTGCTCGACAGATGTACCATCTGACATACGTGAGCGAAAGAGCTTCTTTTTCAATTCATACTTCTAATATCTAAGGTTAGATCTGTGAAGATCCTTTAATTTCAACATTATGGTATAATGATATAATCCTTAGTTCTGACGACGAAATTAAAGAGTCATTGCGGCAAGCATTATAGATTGAGCACAAAAGTTATCATCACAATGAGTCTTCCAAAGCTCATCCTCCACTATTTGCTCAACTCCGAGCTTAGGCCCGAGAGGATTCTCTATCCAATAGAGTAACTTCTCAGCTCCCAGGACTATCATGAGATTCATTTCCTCATCTGGAAAATTTACGCCGTTAAAGACATTTTCACCCAGGATTATTGTAGGACACAGAAACTGGGCGACGCATGCTGTTCTAGACTCAGGGCCTAGTTGGGAGTACGGAGTAGCCCACGGGGGACTAAACCGGAGAATAATGGAGTCGCCACCCGGTGTGAACCGGGAAAATGATTTAAGGCCGCACTCACCCCTCGCAAGGGAAGACCTCAAACCGTTGAGTTCGGAATGGTCCCTTACTTATGTCACTTGTAATGAATGGATTTGTGCAATTTTAACCAAGTCTACTTAACATACATGTCCAAGAATAACCTAATCTAGTTTACATTCATAAAGATAAATCCTATATCTAAGTTTGCATGCTTCGAAAGTAAGTTCTCATAACAGTAAATACACAACTCATAAATACATTAAATTAATACGTGCAAAATAAACATGTGGCCAAGGGATTCGACCGTTTTCAATGTAGGACCTCGCATACCCGATTGGACGTATTCCACGTCAACTGAGCATGCCATGTCCGGAACAACAAAATAAAATATAACAAAAGGTGCCCTCAGGTCTTACCTTTTTAGTCACTTTCCGGGAGTGCATTTCACGGTGCCGAAAGGGATATCCTTCCGTTGTTTTCACTGGTCCGCTGTTTCCACTATTTTCATAGGTTCACTGCTTTCTCTGTTGTTTTTGTTGTATTTTCGGGTCACTTTTTTTGGTAATTAGGGGACTGTTTTGAGGATTATTTGGACTGGTTTGGGGGCAGTTTTCGAAGGGTTTCGGGGGCAGTTTTCGTTACTATTTGTGGCAAGTTTTGGGGACTGATTTGGGCGTGTAGAGAGGGGTTTTATGCGACAGTTTGTGAGGCAATTCAGGGACTAATTCTGCGGCAGTTTTGGGGACTAAATACGTTCAGTTTCGGGGGTAGTTTTTGGATTGTTCTGGGCTTTGGTAGTTTTTGGATTGTTCTGGGCTTGTTTTTGTGTGTTGATGAGAGTGAAGGTGTGGTTTGTGATGCTGATTAACGTGGCTGGCAGTGGGGTTGTGTGCTGCTAGTTAACGTGGCTGGCAGTGGGTTTGTGTGCTGCTGGTTAACGCGGCTGGCAGTGTGGTTGTGTGCTGCTGGTTAACGTGGCTGGTCACTTTATGAGTGAAGGTGGAGTGAAGGGCTAGGCGCTGTTAGTGAGTGGAGAAGGCTTGTTGTTACGTGGGTGATGATGCACTGAAGTTGAGGTTGGTGGGGGAGATTGTGAAGGTGTGAGCTGGGCGCTTGTGAGGTAGTGGGCTGATGAAGGTGTGTGAGTAAATTAGCTGAGTGGAGGGCTGAGTTGAGGGTAATATGCGTGAATGATAGTGAGTGAGGTGAGAGAAGGTGTGACTTAGGGTTTCATTTTGTGTGGATGAGTTGTGCGTGTTTGAGGTTTTGTTTCACTGTAAGGGACGTGAGGGCTTGAGTGTGGATTGTGAATGGTGATGAGTTGCTAAATGGTTTTCCTCCTGGAATCGTTAGGCAGTGAGTGAAGGTGTTGTTTGGGTGCAGTTTAGGGCTACTGGTTCATGAAGGGTTGATGATGGATGTGTTGGCAGTGTGGTGCGTGAATGAAGGATAGGCTAATGGTGAAGGAGCTGTGAAGTTTTGGGCGTGTGCTGCTGGATAAGTTTCTACGTGAATTGGCTAAGGTGCAGAGCGTGGCTTGGCTGCTTGATTTGTGGGCTGTGAAGTAGTGTGGGAAATGGGTTGGTAAAATGGCCAGTTGGATGAAAGGCAGTAAGTGTGTATTAGGTGTTCCAAGGCAGAAAAATGAGGGTTTAAATAGGCAAATGAAGGGCATTAATGAGATTGGCAAGTGATAATGAAAGGTAATCAATTTGATGACAAGTTTTGTTTGGAAATGGAAGGAAGGTAATGTATAATTGTGATTCTTTGTTGAAAATGAATAAAGGTTGAAAGGAAAGGAAATGAAATGACATGTTTTATTGGGAAATGGAAGAAAGGTTATGTATAATTGTGATCCTTTGTTAAAAATTCAAAAAAGGTGATGGAAAATGAAGAAAATGAGAGGGAATGGTGATGGGCGTGGGGTGTGATGGCTAAATGATGTGGGGTTGATCTAATAATGCCTTGGAAATTAGGTGTCAAGGTAAAAGGTGAGATCAAAGGTGTAAAGTAAATTGGTGGAAGGATAAATCATGTTTGAATAGTGCAAGGAGGGTGAATTTTGGTGTGTGGAATTTGTTTTGTATTTGATTATTTAATTGTTTGTGTTGTGTATTTTATTTTTTGTGTTTTAATTATTTGTTATTTTTTTTGTTAAAATTGCTATTTAATTGGTTTGTATTTTTTAATGGTTTGATTTAATTTGAATTATTTAATTGGTTGGTGATTTTTATTTTTGCATGGAAGTTGAAGGGACACAGGGGTAGGTTTAAGGTTCGGGGCGAGAATAAATTTTGATACAGAGGCTCAACGAGTAAACCCGAGGTTAAGCGAGCGAACAAAATCCAACAAAACGTCAATTCTTGACTTTTTCCTTCCGACGTCCGTTTCCCGCGACTCCCGCGACTTAAAAGGTGGTGCCTCCGTACGAGGCTCATCATCGGACTGATATGCAAAAATGCAGTGCCTACAGTCGCCCCCACTTTGATGAGACTTGTGCAGTGTGTGACAATGACAATCCTATCAAAGTACGTGCAATGCATTTTTACTTACCTGGCTCGCCAGCTGCCACATGACTCACCTGTTGCTTCGAACTGAATTGATTTGGTGGTGAGGTACTGCGACTCCTGGGTCTTGTTCCCGAAGTGAGTTGAGAATCTTGTTCCCTGAATTGAGTTGTGGGTCTTGTTCCCGATCTGAATTTTGTTGAGCTGAGGGTCTTGTTCCCTGAATTGAATTGTGGTGGGGGTCTTGTTCCCTGAACTGAGCTAAGGGTCTTGTTCCCGATCTAAATTGTGTTGAGGGTCTTGTTCCCTGAATTGAGTTGTGGGTCTTGTTCCCGATGTGAATTGTGTTGAGCTGAGTTGTGGGTCTTGTTCCCGTGGGTCTTGTTCCCTGCATTGAGTTGTGGGTCTTGTTCCCATTTTGGAGCTGAGGGTCTTGTTCCCTGAATTATGTTGAGGGTCTTGTTCCCTGAATTGAGTTGTGGGTCTTGTTCCCATTTTGAGCTGAGGGTCTTGTTCCCTGAATTGTGGGTCTCGCCCCCAGAGTGCCATACCCGGCAAAGACTGATAGTGATGTGGGCCTCAACCCGCAGAATACCATACCCGACAAAGAGTGATAATGATGTGGGCCTCGCCCCCAGAATGCCATACCCGGCAAAGATTGATAATGATGCAAATGATTTATTTCAACATACTATATTGCTCTCCTCGAGACAATCTTAATAGCTAAACATATTTTCGTCCTCAACGAATGCTTTGTGTCAAAACCAGAGAACCTTCAAAGTACTTGATACACTCAACTCCGATCCTCTGAATGGGTGATCTGAACTAGACTCTTAGTGTGTGTGTGCTAAGGCTCTTTCGCAGCTTAGTCCTTAAGTAAGCCAACTTGGTGATTTCGTTTCAGAGAATCGAACCAGTGGGTCTAACTAACCTGGATGTCTTAATCACATTCTGTGATTACTTCAACATACTCAACAAGATATGGTTTTCATCCTTTTTTTCGTCTCTTTCTTTTTTTTTCTCTTTTTTTTTTCTTTTTTTTTCTTTTTTCTTTTCTCTTTTCTTTTCTGACACACCTACCCTTTAAGTAGCATTTCTCCTCATGGTGGTCCTAATACTCGCCCATGGGTAGCTTCACGCTTATCGGTTATAGGTGGTCTATTTTTTTTTTCTTTTTTTATTTCAGAGACTTTTTTCTTTATTTCCAACCATATCATATATCATAGCATCAGTAAACGAGTGTGGACACCCAGGCAAACGGTCATTCACTAATACATCATCTCTTCAACTAGTCACCTCGATAACTACTCAGGCTTCTACTGCTAGGATCTCGTAATCAAGTGCTCGTGAGTCTAACTGAGATCAATCCATTCAGAATACCGGACGAGAGCACGTCTCGCACTTATTGTTTCTAGGGTTTCTCCCTACAGCATACAATGTCATCACCGGACATATGTCTAACTATCAAAGACTTCTCTCACTCATTTTTTTTTCTTTTCTTTCATCATTTTTTTTTTCATTTTTTCATTTTTTTTTTCATTTTTCTCTCTCTCTCTCTTTTTTCTTCAACAATTAAACTAGAGCACAAACTTTCAAATATTTCATATCTTGTAATACCTGGTCAGTAGAAAACATCACTGATTAAGATCAATGTCCAATCTACGCTTCTTGCCACGATCACTATCTGTCCAGTCCAATTTGGAGAGGATAGGGTCGAGCTTCGGTTCCAAAGCTAGGATCTGGTCAATCAACTCTTCGGCCTTTGTCGCAGTCAAGAAAATATCTCCCACAGATTTGGTGATGAACTCATATCTCTTGTCTTCCGCAAGAAACACAAACAGAAAATCGAAAAAATGCTCAACATTAAGTAGTCCAATGGGCTTCCGATGAATGTTCAAGTGCGCCCATGATGCCACTGTGAATATCTCTTCAAGGGTACCAAGTCCACCTGGTAACGCAATAAACGCATCTGCAGTATCTATCATTTCATGGAGTCGTTCAGACATACCTGATACGATGCGTTCATCTCCATTTGTTGGTCCAATTAACTGTTCGTCCGCCAAAGGTCTTGGGATAATTCCCAAAACATGACCGCCACCATCCTGAATGACTTTTGAAACGATTCCCATTATCCCAAGATTTCCACCGCCATATACTAGGTGTATATTCTTCTCAGCCATGACTCGCCCCAATTCTTTTGCCGCCTCAACGAATTCTGGTTTATTACCAGTGTTGGATCCACAGAAAACACAAATTTGTTAACTCGCTGCTGTGAAGTTGCTTCCATTTTCTTTCTCTTACTTGGATGTATATCTGGATGTGTTGAGGAGAGAAATGTTGAGCTGAATTTATAGAACCTGAAAGGGGTGAGTAATAATTGCACTAACAGCTTCCACAGAACGATTGTTAGCTAAACCACAAAAGAATTCGTCAGAGGTCAAAAAGTCTCTGGATCTTGTCTACGACAATAAGAGAAAACAACAAAGAAATCGTGAGCGGTCAAAAGGTCGTGGATTCTATCCACGAAATAAAAGAAAATACCAAAAGAAGTCCTAAAAGGTCAAAAGTTGTGGATCTTGTCCACGAAAATAATAGAAAATAACAAAAGAAGGCAAATCAAAGGAATTGTGTACTCAATACGCCTCTTGCTTGGCATAAGTTCATTAGGATGAGTCTCATGAATTCTTTTTTACTACTCTGCCACCACTAATGAATTAGCTCCCATCTTTGTGATTGCCAAGCACCATTCCCTCTGTCTTAAAATGCCATGTCTTCGCTTTTACCTACCAAAATAACACACAAAATTAAAAATTCTACGACATGTATACACAAAACATGAAAATAGAATTGCAACAAAGTGTATGGGTTGCCTCCCTGTTAGCACTAAATTCATCGTCTTCAGCCAGACATGACCGAAATCCATCTATCAAGGTGGCTTAAATGTCGTCCTCAGTGCTTGTGCCACTTTTTTTTTTTTGATCTTTGTCGTTTTCCCTTTCTTTCTTCGTTGAAACCTGCGAATACAAAACAACATAATAAAGACGTGTGCATGTAATGTATACGTATGCAAGTGTATAGGTCCTCCCTGTTCATGATGGGTGAGACCCTCATTGTGCTCCTTGGCGACATGTGTTTCCCTCTGCTAGTTCTTCCTTTTTGTTTAAAACCTGCAAACATAGGAAAAACACAAGAATTGCAGTACGTTACGTGTATGCATGCATGTATATGTTTCCTATCCCATTGGGTTAGGCCTTCCGCCAATTCCCTTGGTGACTGCTCAGTCTTCTTTCCTTCAGGCAAAGTGCAGCTTCAATCTGTTTACATCGATCGACTCGGTGAACTCATTCTCTTTTAAATCTGACAGTCTCACTGCCCTGTTTCCCAATTTCTGAATAGTTATTCTTCCTTCGGGAATTCCCCGTGTTCTGAGTGTCACTTAATATCATGGTATCAGGGTTGTCAAATATACTTATATTGTGCAGGTTGAACGAAAGAGACTCAGACAAGTAAGCAAAATGAACTTCTTTATTATCATGAAAGAGGTTCGAACAAAATCAATGTCTTAAAATGTAGATTTGCAATCAAATAAACTGGGGAAAACATCTTCATTGTCTGCGACATTGTCTTCTTCCTCAGCTTATGGTTCTTCATTACTGCCATCTCTTATCCCCATGTAAGAAACTGGGTGGTTGAGAGCTTGAAGGACAAAACTTTCGGGCAGACCGGAGTTGATCATGTAGTTGGGTAGAGGGTTTCTGTATGTGTTTGGCTGTTCCTTCTCTGGGTCGGGTATTTTATGAGCATCAATGAGGTTTTGGATTTCATGTCTAAGGCGGGGGCAGTTGTCAGTGTCGTGGCCTTTCTGCTGGTGGAACTGGCAGTATTGGTTTAGGTCAAAGTAGTGTGGCACAGGGTTGGGAATTGGTCTGGGTTCTAGAGGTTTTAGGAGTCCTTGTCCTTTTAACTTCTCAAGCACCTTAGACATAGGTCTACCAAAATTGGAGAATCGCCTGTTTCTGACGGTAGCGATCTCAGCATAGCGGGCTTGGTCTCAGAAGGCCCTCCAAAAGTTCTTTTATTCTGGCCATAGAACTTCTTATTCTCAGCTTCCTCTTCTTCAATGTCCATGACAGTTTCCCTCAACTGTCGAAAATCTTGATCATGGAGGTCATCCTTCTCAACTTGCCATAGATGGAGGGCTTGGTGCCTTTGATGATCATTTTTATTTGGTCCTTCTCTGAGGGCCGGTCTGCATCTTCAGTAACTGACTCCTCCATCTGTCTACATATTCTTTGAAGTTTTCCTCTGGTTTCTGCTTGATGTTCTCCAGGTCTCGGAGGGACAGGTCGATTTCCAAGTCAGTAACATATTGTTTGAGGAAGGCATCAGCCAGCTCCCTCCAGTCTTATTTTATCTTCTTCTCAAGGCTATGATACCACACCACGGGAGCCTCCTCAAGTGACATCTCGAACATCTTCTGGGCCTGGCGCTGTGATAGGCCGACCGAACTCATAATTGAAACTATTGACGGAGATGGACCCGTGGATCCCCATTTCCATTGAACTTAGCAAGATCAGGTATTTTGAAGTTAGCCGGCAAATGTTCTTCGAAAGTCATCGAGTCATATTCAAGTAAATCTTCATCTTTACCCTTCATTTTACGGGTAACTGTTTCCACCTGTTCCCGAAGCTTTCGCAGTTCTGCCTGAGACCCGGCTATTTTTCCAGCGGCATATTCTGCCATATCCTCATCGAACGTAGGGGCATCATCATTAACCCTGTTCTGAGGCTCTTCACGTCTCATTCATAGAACTCTCCCCAACACGGGTACAAGCCACATTAGATAAAGCAACAGTCAGATTCTGGAGCTGTTCAGCCATTTTGGCAATGTTGGCTTCCATTTGATCCATTTGGGACCCTTCATTGAAATTCACTCATGCTTACTGCTGGTCTTTTGGTGAGCCTTCCTTCTTCCCTAACCCAATGGGAATCTATGATGGCTTTTGTAACACAAGGGTTAGCATGATGCATGTATGCATGATATGCGTGAGATGAGTATTAATGTATGAAATAAATAAGCTCATGAAAGAATTTACACTAATTGGCCCATTATCATTTTAAAGTATTCAATCACACTATTGCACAGTGCAAACTTGTCCCAGTTGAAAAGGCCCAAAAAGTTTACACTTTTGCGATAACATGGCTAACAACTTCAAATGATAAGAGGCCTAAACACAAAATGGCCCATCGGCATTTTAGAAGCCTTTGGCCCAATTGTCAAAGGGCATGAACTTGTTCCAGTTTAAATGGCCCAACAAGTTCACATCTATTGACAAAAAGATCCAACTGAATTCAAATAACGATGGCCCAAAACACAAACATAAATAAATAATTTCTAAGGGTCATACAACTAAGGTTCGCATGTAGGTTTCAGGAGTGTAAACAAAGGCTCTCGCTGACGAACGATTGTTCACGACTAGGACTCCCCACTCAAGGGTTCAAATGACCAAGTGAACGTACCTTTTTATACCTTACGGTACGTGCCAACAAGTTATGGTATGTTACTAACTGTCAAATGAATTTCCCGTTGTAGATTCCCCAGAGGGAGGGTGGAGCGAGGCTCTCTTAAGTACCCAAGCCCCTTAGCCTCTTATCGCTTGGTGAAAGGAATAAACAACGAGTCCTCCAAATTAGTCTATCACAATAAGCTACAGGTGAATGATTGTCTTGGTTCCTTCACAACTTTTCCTTATAAAAAGGTAGTGAGTGAAGGAAGACACAAATATCACCACCTAGCTTTAATAATGCCTTTGATTAAACTCCTTAAACCCACAGTAGACATGATTAATTAAAACACAAATCACAAACATTACAAGACATTATTTCGGGGCCGATTCTCTATCCCCAGTGGAGTCGCCAGACTGTAGGACACAGAAACTGGGCGACGCATGCTGTTATAGACTCAGGGCCTAGTTGGGAGTACGGAGTAGCCCACGGGGGACTAAACCGGAGAATAATAAGGAGTCGCCACCCGGTGTGAACTGGGAAAATGATTTAAGGCCGCACTCAACCCCTCGCAAGGGAAGACTCAAACCGTTGAGTCGGAATGGTCCCTTACTTATGTCACTTGTAATGAATGGATTTGTGCAATTTTAACCAAGTCCTACTTAACATACATGTCCAAGAATAACCTAATCTAGTTTACATTCATAAAGATAAATCCTATATCTAATTGCATGCTTCGAAAGTAAGTTCTCATAACAGTAAATACACAACTCATAAATACATTAAATTAATACGTGCAAAATAAAATGTGGCCAAGGGATTCTTCCGTTTTCAATGTAGGACTCGCAATGCCCGATTGGACGTCTTTCCACGTCCACTGAGCATGCCGTGTCCGGAACAACACAAAATAAATATAACAAAGGTGCCCTCAGGTCTTACCTTTTTAGTCACTTTCGGGGAGTGCGTTTCACAGTGCCGAAAGGGATATCATTCCGTTGTTTTCACTGGTCCGCTGTTTTCCACTATTTTCATAGGTTCAACTGTTTTCTCTGTTGTTTTTGTTGTATTTTCGGGTCACTGTTTTTGGTAATTAGGGGACTGTTTTGAGGATTATTTGGACTGGTTTGGGGGCAGTTTTTCGAAGGGTTTCGGGGCAGTTTTCGTTACTATTTGTGGCAAGTTTTGGGGACTGATTTGGGCGTGTAGAGAGGGTTTTTATGCGGCAGTTTGTGAGGCAATTCATGGACTAATTCTGCGGAAGCAGTTTTGGGGACTAAATACGTTAGTTTCGGGGGTAGTTTTTGGATTGTTCTGGGCTTGGGTTTTTTTGGATTGTTCTGGGCTTGTTTTTGTGTGTTGATGAGAGTGAATGTGTGGGTTGTGTGATGCTAATTAACGTTGCTGGCCAGTGGGGTTGTTTGCTGCTGGTTAACGTGGCTGGCAGTGGGGTTTGTGTGCTGCTGGTTAACGTGGCTGGCAGTGTGTGGTGTGGTGCTGTGGTTAACGTGGCTTGTCACTTTGTGCGTGAAGGTGGAGTGAAGGGCCTGGCGCTGTTAGTGAGTGGAGAAGGCTTGTTGTTTTACGTGGGTGATGATGCGCTGAAGTTGAGGTTGGTGGGGGAGATGTGAAGGCGTGAGCTGGGCGCTTGTGAGGTAGTGGGCTGATGAAGGTGTGTGAGTAAATTAGCTTAGTGGAGGGCTGAGTTGGGGTAATATGCGTGAATGATAGTGAGTGAGGTGAGAGAAGGTGTGACTTAGGGTTTCATTTTGTGTGGATGAGTTGTGCGTGTTTGAGGTTTTGTTTCACTGTAAGGGACGTGAGGGCTTGAGTGTGGATTGTGAATGGTGATGATTTGCTAAATGGCTTGCCTCCTGGAATCGTTAGGCAGTGAGTGAAGGTGTTGTTTGGGTGCAGTTTAGGGCTACTGGTTCATGAAGGGTTGATGATGTATGTGTTGGCAGTGTGGTGCGTGAAGAAGGATAGGCTAATGGTGAAGGAGCTGTGAAGTTTTGGGCGTGTGCTGCTGGATAAGTTTCTACGTGAATTGGCTAAGGTGCAGGGCGTGGTTGGCTGCTTGATTTGTGGGCTGTGAAGTAGTGTGGGAAATGGGGTTGGTAAATGGCCAGTTGGATGAAAGGCAGTAAGTGTGGTATTAGGTGTTTCCAAGGCAGAAAAATGAGGGGTTTAAATAGGCAAATGAAGGGCATTAATGAGATTGGCAAGTGATAATGAAAGGTAATCAATTTGATGACAAGTTTTGTTTGGAAATGGAAGGAAGGTAATGTATAATTGTGATTCTTTGTTGAAAATGAATAAGGGTTGAAAGGAAAGGAAATGAAATGACATGTTTTATTGGGAAATGGAAGAAAGGTTATGTTAATTGTGATCCTTTGTTAAAAATTCAAAAAAGGTGATGGAAAATGAAGAAAATGAGAGGAATGGTGATGGGCGTGGGGTGTTGATGGCTAAATGATGTGGGGTTGATCTAATAATGCCTTGGAAATTAGGTGTCAAGGTAAAAGGTGGAGATCAAAGGTGTAAATAAATTGGATGGAAGGATAAATCATGTTTGAATAGTGCAAGGAGGGTGAATTTTGGTGTGTGGAATTTGTTTTGTATTTGATTCTTTAAATTGTTTGTGTTGTGTATTTTATTTTTGTGTTTTATTATTTGTTTTTTTTTTTGTTAAAATTGCTATTTAATTGGTTTGTATTTTTTAATGGTGATTTAATTTGAATTTATTTAATTGTTGGTGATTTTATTTTTGCATGGAAGTTGAAGGGACACAGGGGTAGGTTTAAGGTTCGAGGCGAGAATAAATTTTGATACAGAGGCTCAAGAGTAAACCCGAGGTTTAAGCGAGCGAACAAATCCAACAAAACGTCAATTCTTGACTTTTCCTTCCGACGTCCGTTTCCCGCGACTCCCGCGACTTAAAAGGTGGTGCCTCCGTACGAGGCTCATCATCGGACTGATATGCAAAAATACGTGCCTACAATTATGTCTCTTAACGCTAATCTTTCCAGTTGACCGGCGTAAACACACACGTATAACGCAAGCGCACATATCGTTCAAGTAGTATAAAAATATCGATCCCACGAGGACTTAATTTCTACTATTGTTATTAATTATTGATATATTATTTACAAATATCTAATTGAGGGAGAAGAGAATGATTGCTTGATTGATTTGGTTGATTGTAGATTTGCTAAATAAATAAATAAATAAAAACACAAAGAAAATACTAAAGAAAATAACAAAAGACACAAAGTCTAGGGTTGTGAATCATTCTAATATCTTTTAAAAGATGAAGTGATTATTTTATGTTTGTGTAATAAATCAGTTTACTAACCTGAACACTAAATTATGCAAAAGCCTATGTCGATGGTCAGACGCAATACCCAGTTTAACCCAATTGAACCATATGTCTATGTCAACCAAATTATCTGGATTCATTAAGTTTAAGTTCCATTTATCTAGCTACCCCCGCCCGACAGGATATGTCTATCCTGTAGGAAATCTATAAAGGGTTATCTATCCTCAAGGAAGATCGTGGGCTATAAGTCTAAGGCTGAAACCTAAAATCCCTATGTTAGTTCATTTTAGATTTACACATCAATCTTATGGTGATCAGATAACAAGAGCATTAAGCTTAAGACTTAATAAGTAAACCTTTTTAAATTACCACAAACTATAAAATAACCCCTTATAAACCGGTGATATTAGAATTCCTCACAACCCCAGATAAAACTAACACATAACTAGGGCTAGTAAAAACTTAAAAGTAAAAGACATAAAGTAAAAATACTGAAAAGTAAAAAAGACATAAAGTAAAAGCTGAAAAGTAAAATAAAATAAAATAAAATGCTAAGGTAAAAGGAATTACTTTACTATTTACCTATTTTAGATATCTCCATAAAATAATATATAAACTTGTGATAATATTACCAAACCGACCAATCTGGCGGTATCCTTTATAGTCAGGTTTAAACCAGATTAAAATGAATTACCAACCGACCAATCTGGCGGTATCATTTTTAAGTCAATATTTAAATAGTGAATATATTATTTTTAAGGGAGATTAATCTAAATAGTAAATAGTAAAAGAATTACCTTTCACCCTAGCTGGGGGAAGGAACTTCCTCCTCATGGATGAATAGTAAAAACTGTAAAAAGTAAAAAATTAAATTACTATATTAACAAAACGTAATTAAAAACTATTTACAAAACTAAAACTAAAAAAAAATTAAAAACTAAAAGAAACTAGAGAGAGAAACTCTCTCTTTACATCAAAGAGATGAGAGAGATAGTGGTGCAACTAAAACTGAAATTTGAAGCTTATTGATAGGCCCTGGTAGGCGTCCAGCGTCGCGGCGCCAAGGACTGGCGTCGCTACGACAGCTTCTTTCGACGTGGCACGCTCTGGTTCGTCGGTTTGAGATTCTGGATAAGCTGATAAGGTGACACCGTGGCAGAGTGGTTGGGCTTCATTATTGTGACACGTGGCGGCTTCTGATTGGTCGATGAGATTCTTATCCGCCCGTGTCAGATAAGGATTAGATAGCCAATAATTGATGCTGACGTGGCGATAACATGGCGGTGATGGTAAAGAGACTGTCGGCACCGTAGGATTGCGACACGTGGCACTTCCTGATTGGTTGATGATGACGTGGCGGTGAGGTGGCAGTTTGACTTGGTCAACCTGGTGATGGGGCTGATGACGTGGCAATGACGTGGAGTGACACGTGGCACAAGTGGCGATGATGACTGTCGGCACCGTAGGATTCTAACACGTGGCACGGCGCATGTTAGCAGATCGGCTGTGATGGTGACACGTGGCATGGCGCACGTTAGCAAAGTCAAACTTTTCTCAGATTCTGACACGTGGACACGGCGCACGTTAGTACTGTTCGGCGCACGTTAGGCGTCGCAACGCTGAAGGTCCTGGCGTCGCGACGCGGGAAATTACCAAAATGCTGTTTTCGTCCAATTTTCACTGTTTTGGCCCAAATCACCTCCAGAATGTCCTAAAACTTTATTTATCTACAAAATAACACAAAACACATCAAAATATTCACAAAAATCAAGAAACTATACAAAATATTAGGTTAAATGAGTGGGAAATAGTGATAGATTTACCACTCATCACACCCCCAAACCTAACATTTTGCTAGTCCTCGAGCAAAACATAAAATAACATAAATAAATTAACTAAGCCACTTTCGTAGGGATCACGGTTTCATTTAGCATATGCAACAAGCCTTTAAACCCCTAGGTGTCCCTAGTGGACGAGTTGTAATCTCGTAAGGGTTTACATCAATGATACCCACAAACATTTTACAAAAGTAAAAAGGTAGTAAAACTAATGCACACAAAAGCAAAAAGACAAGCGAAAAGAGAATAAAGATGTTAATGACTAATCAGGTGAAACTTCTACTCCAAGTTACTAGTTGTTTTGTTTTATTCTAAATTAATGAATAAGTAAATTCTCCGATTATTTTTACCATTCTTCATATACATAGCCAACAAAATATTAAACAACTTATTTTTGCCCACAAAAGTCATAAGTGCAGTTGATAAGAGAGTAATATTTTTGTCCTAAAGTTCTATCAGATTTCACACCTTTTTGTAGCAATGGAATAATTTTTTTCATTTTTCTGATTTTTTTTCTTTGATTTTTCTCTATTTTTTATTTATAAACAATACCTTCCGTCTATGTAGCGAGTGTTGGTTCGGTGACTCCCAAACCAGTGGCTTTAGGGCACCAGGTGTTAAGACACCCCTACGGACTTAATTACTCAGACTTCAGATATATATATTTTTGCAGCATCTTCGATCCATGTAACGAGCTTTGGGCCAGTGACTCACAAACCAGTTGGCTTTAGGGCACTAGGTGTTAAAACACCCTTACAGACTTAATAACTCGGATCTCAGACCTTTTTTTTTTTTTTTTACTCCATTGCTTTTTGAGATGTTTCCTCCAATTAAACTAGAGCACTGAATATTACAAATTTTTCAATTTTAGCTCATGTCCGTATGTTACTATATATGTTGATAATATCTGTCAACTGAGCATATGAAGATCCATTTTAGTCCGTTTTAAGGAGAATTCACAAATTAAATAATTCAAAATGAAATAAACTAAAATTAACTTGTTTCGAAATAGGTTTAAGATACGTCTCAGGAGTGGAAACTCCTTACTCAGCTATCTCTTACCAATTTCACCTTTTTAGTCAAATAAAAAACAAAAACACAAAATATTTTTGTAATTTTTGAAAAATTTTCAATTTTTTTGTATTTTTCGAAAAAATTTAGACTAAAAATAAAAATAACACACAACTAAAACAAGGTACTGATCAACTAATTCCCTCCCCCAAACCTAAATGAGACATTGTCCCCAATGTCTTATACAGTAGAAGAAGAGTTTAGAAGATAATACCTGGTTAGCTGAAAGTCTTCCACGAAAAGTTAAAGGTTAAGATCCAGATTAATCTGACGCCTCTTACCATATCATCGTCGGACCAATTTATCTTTGAAAGGATAGGGTAAACTTATGGTTCATAGGCTAAGAGTTGGTCAATTAGATCCGAAGCAGTTCTGGCAGTAAAGAGTAGTTCTTTTAAAGGTTTTGACACGAACCCATTTCTTCGGGCATCATCAAAAAAAACACAAAGAAAATCATAAAATCCATCAACATTAAACAGTCCAAGCGGTTTCTGGTGTATGTTCAGGTTCGCCCAAGATAGAACTATAAAAATTTCCTCCAATGTACCCAAGCCACCTGGCAAAGCGATAAAAGCATCAGCACGGTTAATCATTTCTACCAGTCGTTCAGACATACCTGGCACGATCAGTTCCTCTCCGTTTGATGATCCAATAAGATTTGCCTCTACCAATGGTTTTGGGATGATTCCCAAAGCATGACTTCCTCTTTCCTGTACAGCCTTTAAAATGATCCCCATAAGTCCGAGTTGCCTCCGCCATATATTAAGTGCATATTCCTTGCAGCTAAGACTCGACCCAATTCTTGTGCTGCTTCTACGTATTGTGGTTTAGTTCCAACACTACTACCGCAAAACACACAGATGTTTTCAACTCGTCTTCTTGAAGTGGATTCCATTTTTTATGTATTTCTTTTTCAAATCAGGATGCCTTCAAAAGTGTAATGACGGGCTGAATTTATAGTACCTGAAAAAGGGTGAGTAATAATAGCACTAATATCTTCCAAAGGACGATTATTAGCTAAACAACAAAAGAAATCTTGAAAGGTCAAAAAGTCTGGATCCTGTCTACGAAAAAAATAAAATAATTACAACACAAAAGTGAATCAAAGCAATAATTAAGGCAACGAAATTGTGTACGCAATACGCCACTCGCTTAGTATAAATTCATAAGGATGCGTCTCAAGATTTTATTCCTTACTCAGCCATCGCTAATGAATTGTTTCTCATCTTTGATTTCCAAACACAATTCCTTCTGTCTTAAAATGCTTCGTTTGTGCTTTTCCCTACAAAAATAACACACAAAATTAAAAACTCTACAACAGGTATACACAAAATATGAAAACAAAAATTACAACAAATTGCATGGGTTGCCTCTCTGCTAGCGCTAAATTTTTCCTCTTCAGCCAGACGTGACTGAAATCCATATGTCAAGGAGGTTTCAATGTCGTTTTGGATGTCCGATTAAAGACAATCATGTGAGCATTGCTTTTGAAGGGTCTCTTCCAACGGTAAAGTGGCAAAAAGAATTTTGTCCTATTCAGTGCTCGTGCCACCTTTTTGCTCCTTGTTGCTCCAGTGGTTCCTGCAAAGAAAGAAAGAAAATCAGAAGGTCTCGTATGGTGCTTGACTTGGAATGGGAGTTCCATTCTGTCAAGCTTCTGGGTGATATCTTTGATTTGTACTCCCCGATACAGCGATGTTTCTCCTGAATGCTCTGGATTTTCAATCTGGTCTGATAGTTGGTCCTCCATTTGCTCTGTTTCTTGCTCCACCTTTTCTTCATAGATGAATTTTAAAATTTCCGTATTCAATTATTTATCCGTCATCTATGAAATGCATGCTCCATAAGTATCTGTCTGAGGATGTAAATATGTTTCAGACATTAGGTTTTCATCTTCTGATACGACTGGAATGGATGGCTCAGGTAGATCTTCATCAAACATCATGGAAAAGCATGCTCCAAGATCTTCATTTTTAGGATTGAAATTTTGATCCTCCATTGTTGGTGCAGTTGGTACAAATAGATCAGCTTCATCCTCGTCAGAATCTGAATAATAAAAGTCAAATTGAGACTTTTCCGGTTTGGGCTCCTGAACTGACACCTCTGGTTGTTGATACTGCTCAGCCTCCTCCTCTGTTGAAGTGATATTGTGAAATGATTGGTACTCGAAGGCTTCATTAGTGTCATCTGAAACTGGTTCTTGAGGTATGTAGTTCTGGTTTTCTGTGAATTGTCTCATTTGATCTGTCATCCTCTGAATGAATTCTGATTATCTCTGAATACTTTCAAATTGATTCTGACTTGTTTCAAGAATTGTATCCAACTTTTCTTTTCGTTTCTTGAACATATCTTCGAGCATGTTTAGCAACTGATCTTCCTCTGATGGTTGTGGTTATTGATGAAGATCATAGGTAGATGGTGGATAAGATGGAAAATGTGGTTCTGTGAAATGTGATGGCTCGTCATACAATGAAGGATCTTGATAGCTCTGCCACCCTGGATGGTAGTTGTATTTGCAATAATCTCTAGGGTGGTTACCATTACATACGTCACATCTCCCCATTGCGTTCTGTTGAGCAAATGTGGTATTGCTTGGTTCTGGCATCCAATGATAATTGTTGGGCTGGACAACAGGTCTCAGAAAACCGGACTGTTGCTCCCAGATTTGGGGTGTATCTTCTAGTAAAGCTCGTGATCTCTAAATCTCCCAATAATGTTCCATTTTTCAATCACCTGAAAACAAAAGAAAGAGATAAAAATTACAGATAAAAATAAAGAAAATTAGATACAAGTAAATTAGATAGCTTCAAAATTAATAACTCAAGAAAAATAAGTCCCCGGCAACGGCGCCAAAAACTTGACCGGCGTAAACACACACGTATAACGCAAGCGCACGTATCGTTCAAGTATTATAAAAATATCGATCCCACGAGGACTTAATTTCTACTGTTGTTATTAATTATTGATACTATTTATTTATAAATATCTAATTGAGGGAGAAGAGAATGATTGCTTGATTGATTTGGTTGATTGTAGATTTGCTAAATAAATAAATAAATAAAAGACAAAGAAAATACTAAAGAAATAACAAAAGACACAAAGATCTAGAGCTGTGAATCATTCTAATATCTTTTAAAAGATGAAGTGATTATTTTATGTTTGTGTAATAAATCAGTTTACTAACCTGGAACACTAAATTATGCAAAAGCCTATGTCGATGGTCAGACGCAAATACCCAGTTTAACCCAATTGAACCATATGTCTATGTCAACCAAATTATCTGGATTCATTAAGTTTAAGTTCCAATTATAGCTACCCCCGCCCGACAGGTATATGTCTATCCTGTAAGGAAATCTATTAAAGGGTTATCTATCCTCAAGGAAGATCGTGGGCTATTAAGTCTAAAGCTGAAACCTAAAATCCCTATGTCTAGTTCATTTTAGATTTACCACATCAATCTTATTGGTGATCAGATAACAAGAAGCATTAAGCTTAAGACTTAATAAGTAAACCTTTAAATTACCCAAACTATAAAATAACCCCTTATAAACCGGTGATATTAGAATTCATCACAACCCCAGATAACTAACACATAATTAGGGCTAGTAAAAACTTAAAAGTAAAAGACATAAAGTAAAAATACTGAAAAGTAAAAGACATAAAGTAAAAGCTGAAAAGTAAAATAAAATAAAATAAAATGCTAAGGTAAAATGAATTACTTTTACTATTTACTATTTTAGATATCTCCCATAAAATAATATATAAACTTGTGATAATATTACCAACCGACCAATCTGGCGGTATCCTTTATTAGTCGGGTTTAAACCAGATTAAATTGAATTACCAACCGACCAATCTGGCGGTATCCTTTTTAAGTCAATATTTTAAATAGTGAATATATTATTTTTAAGGGAGATTAATCTAAATAGTAATAGTAAAAGAATTACCTTTCACCATAGCTGGGGAAGTTACCTCCTCATGGTGAATAGTAAAAACTGTAAAAAGTAAAAAATTAAATTACTATATTAACAAAACGTAATTAAAACTATTTACAAAACTAAAAACTAAAAAAAACTAAAAACTAAAAGAAACTAGAGAGAGAAACTCTCTCTTTACATCAAAGAGATGAGAGAGAGTGGTGCAACTAAAACTGAAATTTGAAGCTCTATTTATAGGCCCTGGTAGGCTTCCAGCGTCGCTACGCCAACTTCTGTCGACGTGGCACGCTCTGGTTCGTCGGTTTGCAGATTCTGGATAAGCTGATAAGGTGACACGTGGCAGAGTGGTTGGGCTTCAATTATTGTGACACGTGGCGGCTTTTGATTGGTCGATGAGATTCTTATCCGCCACGTGTCAGATAAGGATTAGATAGCCAATAATTGATGCTGACGTGTCGATGACGTGGCGGTGATGTGGCGGTGAGTGGGAAAGAGACTGTCGGCACCGTAGGATTGCGACACGTGGCACTTTCTGATTGGCTGATGATGACATGGCGGTGAGGTGGCAGTTTGACTTGGTCAACCTGGTGATGTGGCTGATGATGTGGCAATGACTTGGAGTGACACGTGGCACACGTGGCGATGATGACTGTCGGCACCGTAGGATTCTAACACGTGGCACGACGAATGTTAGCAGATCGGCTGTGATGGTGACACGTGGCACGACGCACGTTAGCAAAGTCAAACATTTCTCAGATTCTGACACGTGGACCCGGCGCACGTTAGCACTGTTCGGGGGACGTTAGGCGTCGCGACGCTGAAGGTCCCGGAGTCACGACGCGGGAAATTACCAAAATGTCTTTTTCGTCCAATTTTCACTGTTTTGGCCCAAATCACCTCCAGAATGTCCTCAAACTTTATTTATCTACAAAATAACACAAAACACATCAAAATATTCTCAAAACTCAAGAAACTATACAAAATATTAGGTTAAATGAGTGGGAAATAGTGATAGATTTACCACTCATCACCAGTCATCTCCATTGCAATAGTCCAACTATCCAATCAACGATTTTGGGTACACTCAAAATGTAATGGTTACTATAGTCCAACTATATGACCAACTACAAGTGGAGTAGTGTCTTGTATAGTCTAACTGTTCAAAGAAAACATTATTAAATATTAGTCTAAC
Source organism: Zanthoxylum bungeanum (assembly GCA_019454045.1). Classification (NCBI taxonomy): domain Eukaryota; kingdom Viridiplantae; phylum Streptophyta; class Magnoliopsida; order Sapindales; family Rutaceae; genus Zanthoxylum; species Zanthoxylum bungeanum. The sequence goes on along the minus strand of SKCR01047033.1, from coordinate 7,607 downwards.
TAATATATATTTATAACAACGATAAATAAAATAAAAGAGCGCGTATTGGCAAGTATTTAAACAAAATTGTAAATTTAATACTTGCCTCCCACTATTTTTCGGTGAGCCTCTAACCCTCTGTGGAGTACTCGGGAAACCTATTTTCCTAGTGGGCTAGAATCCCATTAAATAGCACACAACCTTGACTTTGGCCAACAAGCTGTATGAAACTTAACTAGGTAGATCTCTAAGATCAATTGGATCCCATCTAATTCCTAGATCCAGTAGGTGGACCTCCAAGTCAAAACATATATCCAATATATTTCCTAACATTTTTTCCTCTAAATCAACTAAGCCTTCGCTTTGGCTCAACAAGTTTAATGATTCTAGTTAAGCGTGACCCATTGACAGTGGGAAAGCTTCGTAATCGAAGTCGATGAAGAAGAAGTGACCTTGACTTTGGCCAATAAGTCACAACTGCCCAAGACATGCGATATGCAAAGCTTACGTGGTTCAAACACATCCGCGATGGACAAAGGTCTTGACTTTGGCCAACAAACCAATGCCAATCTTGGATCTTGAGAGAGAACCACTCAATGGAAGGAAAAATGCTTAATATTTGATGAGGGTTTTTCGCGTAAATTGGCAACCAATTTATTATCTTTGATTAGGTCTCATCATACAGCCTTATGCATGCATTCTAAAAGCATAATAAGGCGTGAAATAAATTAATAATGATATACGTATGGATATATAACAAATTTGTTCCTAGAACAAATCTCTTCATTTCCTCTCTCCCGCTAGCACTATTCTTACTTCTACCCAATTACATAATACTTCTAAAGAAACCTCATTTACATTGAGGGGTGGTGAGAAGAGATATACAAAGAGAATAGAGATAATAGGCTGGACACGCAGGTCCAATTTAATAAATTCTAAATTTATTACAACAATTTCCAAAATTGCCCTCACCCTTCTAATATCCATCCGATATACATTATTCATAAAATATCCATGTACTCACACAAAACATGTTATTCAATCAATCTAATCCAATTAATTAATCTTTGAATTAATGACCATCCAATGTTCAAACAACGATTTGATTTACGCGAGTCCAACTCGTTTAAGAATAAATACTCAAAGTACGTATTCTTGAATTATATCGAACTACAATTTTAAATCCAATTTAAATTGTATCCAATACTAATTCATATTTAATTCCAAATTAAATAATTACACTTATTAATAGTGTCTTTTAGACTTAGATTCTAAATCCAATATTAATGGGTCTCAAAGGCCCAATTAACATCCAATGTCAATTTAATTAAAGTCCAGTGAGCTTTTAATTAATTCTAAAGGCATGGGCTTTGGCCAATATGGATCAAACCCAAATGCCAAGGCCCAATTAAGGAATCAATATTTTTGCCAAAAATCAATTTTGGCACATTAGGCCCAATTAAATATTAAAAGGCCCATTTATTATATTTTGACTTTATGGAATGGATTTAGGCCCAATTTGGATCCAATCCAATTGTCATAAACCAAGCTTGGCCCAACCAAGCCCGTTAAGCCCAAATACAACAATATTAGTGTGGGACACAGGAACTGGGCGACGCATGCTGTTCCAAGCTCGTGGCTTGGTCGGGAGTAGGGAGTAGCCACGGGGGACTAAACCGGAGAATAATGGAGTCGCCACCCGGTGTGAACTGGGAAAATGAGATTTAAGGCCGCACTCACCCCTCGCAAGGGAAGACCTCAAACCGTTGGGTTCGGAATGGTCCCTTACTTATGCCACTTGTAATAAAAGGATTTATGCAATAATTTAATCAGGCTTAAGTAACACTTATTTCTAAGAGTATCATACTTCTAAATTCACATGTACAAAATAAAACCTACACATAAATTTACATATATTTCACATCTAAGATTGCATGCTAGAAAATACATCAAAGTAGCAACGAACATACAACTTCATTGGCATATTAGATTCACGAAAACACAAGCACACATATTAACCACACAAGCAAACATGTGAGCACTTTCCCAAGTGATACGTGGAATTGTAACCCAAGTACAGACCGTACTACCGTCCATTCGGAATCGGCTACGGAATTTATGTCTGGGTTTCCATCCGATATACCACAAGAAATAATACTCAAATGTTATCATGACATAGGTATATGAATTGTAATATGTTAAACACATTGTACTCATACATGTGGGGAATACAGATGAATGACACCAACATGATCTTGCGTAATACAGAGGGGCAATCAGGTTCATCAAACGTAGGGATAGCTACTAGGAAAACTATGCATGAAATCTGATGAAAATGGACTCAGTTCAGTGGGTGCGTGTTCGCGTAGCGTTCGAGAACGCGTTCGAACGGTAAACAGAAGGTTCGCGTTCGTGTAGCGTTCGAGGACGCGTTCGAACGGAACCAGACCTGATGCGTGATAAGACTAAGAAAGTGCGTGCGCGTTCACGTAGCGTTCGAGAATGCGTTCGAATGGTAAACAGAAGGTTCGCGTTCGTGTAGCGTTCTAGAATGCGTTCGAACGGAACCAGACCTGATGCATGCAACACAAAGAATAAAGACAATAATGTCAAGCTCAGTATGTCCGATTGAACGTATCTTGCATTCAACCGAACACACATCAACCGGCGCGGCAAAGAATCGTGGTAAATGGCTTTAACCCCTCCCCATAGGGGATCTTTCATTGCACTTACTAAACCCATGCGCTCGATTGAATCATGCATACAAAGAATTAAAAACAATAATATCAAACTTAGCATGCCCGATTGAACGTATCTTGCATTCAACCGAACACACATCAACCGGCGCGGCAAAGTATCGTGGTAAAGGGCTTTAACCTCTCCCCATAAAGAATCTTCCATTGCACTTACTAAGCCCATGCGCTTGATTGAATCATGCACACAAAGAATTAAAAACAATAATATCAAACTTAGTATGCCCGATTGAATGTGTCTTGCATTCAACCGAACACACATCAACCGGCGCGGCAAAGCATCGTGGTAAAGGGCTTTAACCCATCCCCATAGGGGATCTTTCATTGCACTTACTAAGCCCATGCGCTCGATTGAATCGTGCATAAATAAGCAACATGCAGAATTCAAGTGACGAAAAATAAATAAACCAAAGCAACACAAAACAAAAGAGGGTGCTGTTTACTCAAGCGGTACATAGAGTTGTATCATGAGTACAGATCATACTTTCGTCCATTCGGAATCGGCTATGAAATTTATGTCCGGGTTTCCATCCGATATACCACGAGAGTTGACACATCTCTCATTTTATTCCAAAGCCATAACATACAACATCTCATAATTCATGCATATTTATCTACTCAAGGGCCACAACATGCATTTCAACATGACAATCATGCAAGCAATACTCAACAAATAATACAAATAAAATGGAAAACGAGTGTGGAAAATACCCTCAGGTCTAACCTTTTTTGCCAACTTTCAGGCTTGCGTTTCACGGACGTCGGAAGGGTACAGCTCCTCAACTTCTCCGGTTCACTGGTTTAGCGTCCTACCTCACTGTTTTGCTGTTTTGCTTGCTGTTCGGTCTCCGTTGTGCTGCTGTTCGGTCTCTGATTTGCTACTCACTGTTCAGGTCACTTGTTTTGACGTTTCAACGGACTGTTCCGAGTTTGTTTTGTGGGTTTTTAGTGTATTATTGTGTGATTATTTTAAGGATTATGAATGCAGTTTTTTATGTTACTGTTTTGAGGATTTGGCTGCTGTTTTGGGGGTGTATTTTCGGTGATGTGTGGGGGAGTTTGTGGAGGTGGTTTCCAGTGATAGTTAGGGGCTTTTCGGGATGTATTTTGGTCAAGGCAACGAGGGTTCTTTGGTTTGTGATCTTCGGTTATTGAGAGTGAGGGAGAGTTGTGTCAATAAGCTTGGGTGTTTCTTGTGTGAATGAACTGGGAGAGGCTTTTTTTGTATCAATGAGCTAGGGTCGTGCATGTCTTGGTTAGGGGTTGTTTATATAGAGAATGGCTAGGGCTTCACCTTGTCTCACAAGGAAGGGATTTGATTTTATGTTGAGCAAGGAAAGTCAAAGATTGAGGGGGGACAAATTTGGTTTAGATTAGGAATACAATATCTTTAATTTGTTATAATTGATTTTAATTAGGCATGACATCTTTTTAATTTAGTATGTGATTTGTTTAGTTATGAAGTTAATATATTTGATTTGTCTTAATTAGGTATGATTATATTATGTTTTATTTAATTGGTAAATGGTTTAAATATTTTATTTAATTCAAATAGATTATTAATATTTACCTTAACATTTAATTCAATATTTAATTTAATTTCCCATGTGTTTTAAATGTGTTTTATTAATTGGGATGTGTTTTATGGGCTTTGGGGGGCTAATTGGGCTGGGGTGCGAGGCTAGCAGCAAAACCAGAAACACCGACGCCATTCGAACGCCCATTCAAACGCTACACGAACGTCCACAATCTGCCTGACGTTCGAATGAAGTAACGAACGCAGCACTAACGAAGACAGTGAACTTGCGAAATGAATCTGATGACGTACTTATTCTGAATTTCCCCTTCCGACCTCCGTTTCCCGCAATATCCTTAGCTAAAAAGGTAGTGCCTCCAATTGAGACTCATCATCGGGTTTCACATGCGAAAATGCAATGCCTACAGTCGCCCCCACTTTGATGGGACTTGTGCTGTGTGTGACTTTGAACAATCCTATCAAAGTTATGCAATGCATTTTCACTTACCTGGCTCGGCTGCTACCTCGAGCTGAGTTGGTGCTGCAGCGGACCTCGATCCTGGGACGCATCCCAATAACTGCAACCGACAACGGGGGCACCTCGACCCTGGGCACCTCGACCCAATACCGCTGACAATATGGACCTCGCCCTCGAACTGATGATGTAGTGGGCACCTCGACCCGGAACTACAACCGACAACGGGGGCACCTCGACCTTGGGCACCTCGACCCAACACCGCTGACCATAGGGTCCTCGCCCTCGAACTAATGATGTAGTGGATACCTCGACCCTGGGCACCTCGACCCGGAACTACAACCGACAATGGGGGCACCTCGACCCTGGGCACCTCGACCCAACACCGCTGACCATTGGGACCTCGCCCTCGAACTGATGATGTAATGGGTACCTCGACCCTGGGCATCTCGACCCGGAGCTACAACCGACAACGGGGGCCTCTCCCTCAAGCTGATATGGGCCTCGCCCCAAGGCGACATGATATGGGCCTCGTGTTGGATAATATGACCCATAGCGTCACTATTTGCACAGATCATTGTGTTGCTGTAGCAAATTAACTATGTAACAAGGAAATTGCACTCTCGTCATTTGTGATTAGATCACCATAGATATATAAATGAAGAGAGGTCCCTATGATTAGTTCCTGGATTGAGATGATATGAGACAGTATCAGTCCACGAAGGATTAATCATTAAATATCCCTAGCCGTAGTATTATCGAGACTGGACATCGATAATGCGGAATAGGCTAGTATTGCACTTGTGCGCGTTGTGAGGGCACAACGGCATAGTTCTCATATATATAAGTATTGGATACTTGTGCAAGTGCGATAGGAGGTCGTGTTTCACCGATGGTACGGGAAACAGCTTCGCTCTGGATAGACCCTTCGGAATCCCATTGGTATTATGACTAGGTGTCTATGGGAGGCCGAAATCAAGGCAGGTGTGTATAGTCTTAACCTGAGACTTGCACCGCTAATACTTACGATAATCGATAAACTTTGGTCTTGGTGGTAGGGGGCTTTAACCGGTTCTGTGTACACCACTTCTGGGTTTATCAGAGAGTCGTAGAGTATTGGGTGTGATGTCAAGACGGAAGTGTCACTTCAGTCATATTGGAGATGATGTCACGCAGGATACGGTACTAGTGCTCTTAAGTGTTGCGCAACCAATCGGGATATTGTGACCAGGTCATAAATATCCGATTACAGAGACTATGTTACCAGACATCCGACATGTGCTTCGGACGGGGCAGACACTTATCCAGCCCCAGCCCTAGCACGTGACTATCCGATACTGGGCCAATATACACAATACTACGGTATACTACGCTTGATACAGATCTATATATTCCTGTAAGAATATTTCTGGAGAATTGGGTAGGCATGGCGCTTTGCTAGAAGCCAACCTTGTCTTGTAAATCGGTATAAACGTAGTACGAGGTACTTACGTGTTCGGACAGTCCGACGATCGTATTTAGTGCCAACATATCCGGAGATCTCATGGGTCGGTTCCTGAAGATTCACCGATGACGTATGACTCGCACTTTGATTAATCTGGGATTAATTAGTAGAGAGAGATAGAATTAATCTGGGATTAATTCGATGAGAGAGAAAATTAATCTGGGATTAATTGCGGAGATATTTTATCTGGGATAAAATATTAATTAAAGAGAGAGAACGATTAATTTAGAATTAATCGATAAAATTAATATATTCGATATATTAATCGAAATTGGATTTCGACGCGGAATTAAAATTAGATTTTAATTCGGGCGAACGAATTAATTTAGAATAATTCGTTAGCGACGTGAATAGTGAATTCGCTAGGCGTAATCACTTAATTACGACGCGACGGAAAATTCGTTAATTTGGAATTAGCGAACCCGAGCCCGAGAGTGATTGCGAGCGCATTCGCATTTCGAATTCGAGCGCGGCACACGCGAGTCACATCAAGCGTCAAATCGCTAGTCGCGTCAATCGTCAAATCAATTATCACTTTGAGTGATGTGACTTGACAATATGTCACTTTATTAAAGTGAATAGATGTGATGTGAAAAGTGATGTGATATGACTTAAAGAATAAAGTAATTGTGATGGAATATGAAAAGGTTTGGAATATATATATGTTTTATTTATTTTGGGAAAATAAATGAATAATATATATTACTTTTTCTTTTCCCTTTTACTATTCATTCGGTCCTCTCTCTCTTACATGCAGTACACGGTTTCTCTTTTCCCTCTCATTTTTTTCCTCTCTTCTTCACGGAATCACTGCCGATTCTTCTTCATTTTTCTCTGGTTTTCACCGAAAATTTGAGAAGCAAAATGGAAGATGAACTAGTGCTAGCACACCTTGAGGCATACATAGGTGATAGGGAAGTGATTCTTTGAGCTTGGAAAGCTTGAAGCTTGGAGCTTCAATGGAGTCCATGCATGGCCGAAAATGGTGGAGTCCAAACCAGTCCAACCGAGCAGCCCACTGTCAAGGAAAGCTACTGCCGAGCTCAATGGAGGATGAAAACGCAGCTTGTGTTCTTCCTAGCATCAAACCCATCAATGTGAGTATATTCTGCACCTCCTTTGATGTGTTCATATGCGGTTTTTGTGCATGATTTGTTGATCTTGGGACTTGAATTGAACTCCTACAATGGTATCAGAGCTTTTGATGCATGAAAACCGAATTAGGGATCTTGAGCAAATTTGGGGCTTTTTGATTTTAGCTTGATTCTGTCAAATTGATTGTTTAAGAATGCTTATATATGATCTAATTTGAGTTATATGTAATCAATTTGATAAAAAAAAATTGATTGGATTGATTTTCCCCAATTTGCTTATTTTTGG